>JAQZBX010052673.1:0-19078 GCA_029593785.1 Cabassous unicinctus | reverse complement strand
AGAATAGTTTTGTATTCTAGGGAAAAACTCATTGCCAGTGTGCCATTTGTTCATTTTCAGCAAATACTATATGAAACACAATTTTCTGCCTAATACAATTTCTTTAATTTTTATGAAGACAGATACATTCAACTAAAGAGAGCAATCAAAACATTTTCTGATTTAATAGGAATATCATATTCTCATTGTTTATTTTAAGCATTTTGTACATCATATAATGATTTTCTTCTGGTTTAAATATGGCTTCTTATCACACACTGATCAGCTGAAGTAAATCATGTGGGGCTAAAATAACTGCTAAAAGTTCTCAGTTTCTAAATCTTTTAAAGATTTCCTGTTTACATGAATATTTCTGTCCTCACACAGCATATATGGATAACGAGAAGCCAAACGGAACAAATTCTTTGATGTTGTTATTGCACTGTTGTATAAGCTAATTATTGAGGCGAAGGATGTGTTAAAAATTCAGGTGAAAAAAAATGCCCTCTGAAAGACTGTCTTGATCATATTGATTGAGCATTTCAGAAATACACTGACGGTGTATAGCAAAAAGCAATCATAATAATAGAAAATACAAACAGAGCATTTTAATGTGCCAAACACTCTTCTTCACAATTCACCTATACCAATTCACCTAATCATCCCTGACACTCAATGAGGTAGAAGCTGTCATGTATGTGCCCGTTTTATAGATCACAAAAGTGAGTCACAGAGAGGATAGCACCTGACCCACAGTCTTATATCATAAAAGTGATGGATGGAGCAAATGTGGCTCAAGTAGCTGAGCTCCTGCTTCCCACATATGAGGTCCCGGGTTCAATCCCTGGCCCTGGTACCTCAAAAGAAAAAGAAAAAAGTAAAAAAGATGGAGTGAGAACTCAAACTCAAGCTGTTTGTCTCCAAAGTTTGTACTTTTTTCACAAATGGACTTTCCTGCCTCTTCTATGTTGCTCTTCTTCTAATTTTTAAAATTTTTTTTTTATTTTTTAAAAGATATTTAGATTACATAAATGTAAGATAAAAATTTCGGGGATTCCCATATGCCCTGCTCTCCACACCTTCCACATTTTCCCATATTAACAATATCCATCATTAGTGTGGTACATTTGTTACAATTGATGAAAACATTTTGGAGCATTGCCACTAAGCATGGATTATAGTTTACATTGTAGCTTACACTCTCTCTTGCACAATTTTGTAGGTTCAATGGCAAGATATGTAATGGCCTGTATCTGTTGTTTTAATGTCATTCAGGACAATTCCCAAGTCCCAAAAATGCCCCCGTATTTCACCTGCTTTTCCCTCTCCCTCCCTTCAGAACCTCCAGTGGCCACTGCCTCCATATCAATAATATAAGTTCTTACATTGCTAGAATCACAATAAGTCTATAGTACAATACAACTATGTCTGCTTTAGTCCATAGTTCATTTTCCAATCCTGAGGATTCTGGGATGGTGATGCCCACTCTATCTCTAATTGAGAGGGGGCTTTGATCCCATGGGGCAGATGGATGGAACTCTCTTGCTTGCAGTTGTAGACACTCTTGGTTCCTTGGGATGGTCATTGTCCATCACCATCTCTTTGTTAGTTGTCCTGGGTGAGTCCAATAACTGGAGAGTAGGTGTTGAAACTCTATTGAGATTTAGAACCCAGCTGGCACATGTACAGCCCAAAGATATTAGTCTCTTGGATGTACACCTATCAACCCTAGTACTAATTATAGCTTCAAATAGAAGAGTCAGAAGAGCCATGTGTAGGGAAACCACAACTGAGTTCAACTCTGTCACATGAGGGAGCATAAATTCCAAAGTAGCACCAATGGCAAGGCATCAAACTCCTGAGCTATCTACCCTGACTATAGTTCTTGGATGTTTAAAAAGCCCTCACAAGCCCCAGTATTTGAGGTAGTATTTACTTTGGCATTCAATGAGATCCCGCTGAGACCTGCATAAGTGTAACCTCTGGAATGACCTCCTGACTCACTTTGAAGTCTCTTAGCCATATAAACTCATTTGTCTTTACCTTTTCCCCTTTTTGGTCAAAAGTCTTTTTCCAGTTGCATTGCTAGTTGGTGCTTGGTAGTAATCCCTCAGTGCCAGGGTGGCTCATCCCTGGGAATCATGTCACACACTGTTTTTAAAACACTTTTGCCTATTTGCCTGTTTTATGAAATTAAGACTAGAGGCCTTAATAATAATAATTTTGAAACCCATGTTATATAAGGCCATTAAGCCCAGGCATAGCTTGAAGTATCACAATTCCATGTCAGAGAACAGACTTCTGTTTCTGGTTACCATGTTATCTGAATAACCTGAAGAAACCACTAATACAGCACACCTGGAAATTCTGGGAAAATATAAAAACACTACCTTTTAAACATTGCAACTGATAAGAACAAATACTACACACGATTTTAGCCAAAAGTCTGAGAAACTCACAATATAGTATTTTAAATTATCAAAGGCAAAAAAGAAGAGGGAACTAAAAATCAGAATGGTTTTTAAAACCAAAAACCCAGGTGTATGGTTGCTGATTTTATTTTGCAGGAGGTTTTTTCATTAGGCAGCTTGGATTTGATAACTGTTCTGTAGATAGGAAAGAACAACTTACGCAAAATAGAATTAAAGAGGTATACACACACACACACACATGCATGTGTGAAAGATGAATTCTCAAAGACCTACATTCAAAGTGAATTGGTTAACTAGAAAATTTATTCCTACTGGCAAAGGCCAACAGCAAGGTAATTTGACCTTCTTGGCCTAGGATCTGGCAGGAAAAAAACTCTCCCATAAAATTCACAATCACATCCTGCTCTCAAGCAGTTGGGAATTTGATTATACAATTTCTGTATAGTCCTGGAAAAAATGTCACTAAGTCCATTTAAAATCATCCTAAGTTGTTAGCAACCCTGCATGCCTGGAGAAGAATTAATGAACTTATAGACACATTTAGAAAATACCCATATAGAGCCACAAACACAGAAAAAGGAATAGAAGTATGAACATATGTAAATGTGTCTTTGCCCAGGTTCCTTTTGCCTGAGGCAAAAATTCATGCGCTAAAACTCTATTTAGGAGTACAACTTCCAGGGAAGTATTAATGAATGCAAAAGGGAAGTGAAGGGGGGTACATGGTACAGGCATGAAATCAGTAGCTGTGGGTTCTACCCAATAGTAGCATGTGGGTCTGGGAGCTGTGACCCAGCAGACCCCTCAATCTGTCCTGGTCATGTTTACTGTAACCTGCCTCCAAAATGAGGAAAGAGCCAAAGTGTGACCAGAGAGCAAGGTGAAGCATACATTGCATCTATCTGCTTACATATAGTCTTTTGTTTACTCAGATCAACAAATAAACCTTGTGTCAGAGGACAAGGAAAGTCTAACCTTCATCTGACTGGGGTCTCAGATGGACATAACATAGACAATGGAAGGGAGATAATAGTGAAGAAGTTAATCACCAAACATATTTTGGAATTGAGGAATAAAATGAAATTAGAGAATGAGAAGATTTCTCAACAGCAATAACATAAGAGAAAAATTACAGAATAGTACATTCAAAATGTGAAAGAAAAAAAATCTCTCAAACTTGAATGTTACTATGTTCATGTATCATGCAGTTATGAGGGAAAAAGTGACATATAGAAAAAAGAGAGATTACCACTAAGAGTCTTTCAGCAAAGGACTGCTAAAAGGATATTCTATAGTAATAAGAAAAACAATCACAGGAGAAATGATTGAGATGTAAGAAAAGAAAAGGGAGCAAAAGAATTGGTTAAAATATGAGTAAATATAAACAAAAATAAAGTGTACAAATAATAGTAAGATAACTATAGTGAGAGTAGAGAGTAAAATACAAATGAATGTAAAATAATATCTGATGAGAACATTATATTAAACAGAAGAGAATGATCCAAGTTAAAATAATATGCAGTTTTCTTAATTGACTTGTGAGTAGCATAGAGATAACGGATATAGATATTATCCAATCAGGTATGAATGCTAGCATGTTAAGAGTTATTAAAACACTAGATGTATACTATATAACTTCTAAACTAGTGGGAAAAAAAATGAATGAAAGAAGTCATTAATTCAAAATGAGGAATAATTATATAACAGAAAATACAGATTAGAAAAAGCAGGAAAACATAAAGCATATATAAAATGGCATAAATAATTCCAAATATATCAATTATCAATTTACAGTAAATTATCTGTTAAAAATAATGATTTTCAGGCCTCATTCAATATATAAAGTTCATATAACTATATATATACATTTATATATTGTTATTGTATTTATAAAGAAAACAGTAAGAGTGTAGGAACAGAGAATATTTGAAGCAGAGGTAAAAACATGTGTCAGGAGGGTACTAATTGATTATAAGCTGCCAAAACTAGAGTAATAATAGAAAAAACATAAATATAAAAAAATGGAAAAATAATTTAAGGTTAATAACATATTAGAAATAAAGATAATTTTTGTAAAATGATAAAACTACAACTCCCCTGGAAGATATTAAAATTCTCATGTTTTAAGTAATTATATTGGCATGTCATTTATAAGGCAGAACTATTCAAATTATCACAAGATACTGACCAATCCACCATGATTTTGGGAATTTCAACACAGCTCTCTAAGCAATGTTAAGAAAAAGAAGAATTTTTAAATTGTAAGTATATTGAAATTTTTAATCTCATCACATTTTGTGGTTATTTATAGAACTTTATATTCATTAATTGAAAAATACACATTCTTTTCACATAAACTTGGAATATTTATGAGAATTAAACCTATGCAAATCCATGAAGCAATGTTTAATAAATTGTATTGTCTTCAGGTCATACACATAATATCCAATGCCTATGGTAAAAGAAAGAGAAACAAATAACAAGAAAGGTAAAAATTTTAGGAGAGAACTGGATGGAAATTTTTAGTAGTAATACTTCTATAACTTGCTGAGCTGCCTTTTTCTGTTAATTTATTTTTTTGAGTTTGAAATAAAGTTTTTTTTAAAGGGAAAAAATATTAGGAAAGTTAAAGATATATTTCTAAATTTTTCCTGACTTAAAGAGGAAATCATAATGGAAATTATAAAATAAAACTAAAATAATAATAAAAATATAGCATATCAAAATTCAATCCTTGCTTTAAAATTATGTAGCACTGAAATGAAATTTTCTAGTTTTGATGTCCATATTTGGGGAAAAGCAAAGCACAAAAATTAATTATACAAGCATTAAGTTAAGGAATTAAAAAAGAATATTATGATACAAAATGTAGATGAAAACAAAGAAGACAGGAGTAGACAATGAAATAGAAGACAGAGACTAAACAGACAGGATTAATAAAGACAAAAATTAACATTTGAAAAGACTGAAAAAAAAAACCAAAAAAAAATCAAGTATAAAAATATGACAAAATTTTAATATGATTAAAATCTTATAAATAAATAACATAAATAAAAATAATAAAATTTAATTGGGGAATATTATGAACTACATTATGGCAATAAATGTGAAAACTCAGACATGATAGATGTTTTTACATATAAAAAAAATTATTATTCACACTCAAAAAAATAAATAGAAACCCAAATTGTTCTAAAACTTTATTCTAAATTTAGAGCTTGATTAAAAAAATGTATGTGATAAAAGGGCTATAATTAGCCATGTCAAATTTGAAGAAGAAATTGGGAGAACTTGAACTATCAGATATCATTAGGGCAGTGTGCTAATTATATATGTGGCATAGATAAACAGACCAAAGGAAGAGAATTGAGAGTTCAGAAAAAAAAAATACAGATATATATGGGAACTTAATATATGCAGAGATGACAAGTAAGATCACTTGGACAAGATGGGCTTTTCAATATTGCTGCCTGCAATTCCTATAGGGGTGGGGAGAATAAAATTAGATATCTACTTCCCACCACTGTCAGAAATTAATAGTTGTAGCTTTAAGACCTAAATAAGAAAATTCAAACTTTAAAATGTTTAAAAGTAAATATAAGAGTCTATTTATCTAAACACTTGGCAGAGAAACAAACCTTTAACAAGACATAAAGAACACAAACTACAAACAAAAGACAGATAAAATTGATTATGTTTAAATTATAAACCTCTATGACACAAAGGGCACTATTAAAAAATGAAAATACAAATCATTGATTAGGAAATACAGGTTGTATAATACATATTACCTGCAGACGACTAATTCCAGACTTTGTCAAAACTACTTACAAATCATCAAATATAAGAAAAAATTGATTAAAGCAAGTAAACTTGATTAATTTGAAAGTGAGTAAAAGACATAAAGAGGCAAATCACATTGAGTTAACTAGACATTCAAGAAAAAAGAAAAATGATTATACCTTCACTAATAAATAGAGAAATTAAAATTAAAACCATGATGAGATACCATTTCATACCTACTAGGTTGGCAATTATCTAGAGGTAAGAATAAGATAAATAATAATAAACAATATAATATAGAATAATATAGAATGCCAAATGTTTGCAAGTAGGTGAAATAAAGAAAAGTCATACATTCTAGTGGGAATTTATATTAATTACAGCACCTTTGGGAGCAACCTGACACTTTATAGCAAAATATATATATATTATATATATATATAATATATATGTGCATATATATAAACTCCTACGTATAATCTGGAGATATTCTTGCTCTAACAGATGCAGACAAAAATGTTAATAGCAGTATTATTTTTAATAGCAACATACTCACAAACAAAATGCTGCCCCTCTATAGAAGAATAGAAAAATAAAATTTGATAAGTTTTCATGACTGACTACTGTATATCAATGAAAATAAGCTTGAGCTATTTATGTCAAGATGACAAAATGAATGAGTCTCATAAATATATCATGCCAAAAGTTGAGAATAGTACATGCATATATACTGGTTTCACTTAAATACATATTAAAACTTGCATATCAATATTGGGAAACTAACAAGAAAAGCATACAAATAATCAACAGAAAATACAGAATTTGTTACAACCTTCAGAGAGTAGAGAATGGGATGAGATTGGGAAAAGTACATAAAGAACTCCAGTAGAATTTATAATGTTTAATTTTATTAGGTATATATTGGGCAGGTAGATGTTCTGAATACATTTAATGTGTCAGGAATAATTTATAATTAATGTTAAGAACCAAGGGAAACAATCAGACATACACACATATGTTTATACTAAGTAGTAGGAGAAATAGTTGTTTAGGTTAATTAACTGAAGGCTATTGAATCTGGATACCATTCTTCAAGGTATTTGAATAAAATAAAATGCACTTAACCTTAACATTTATCTGAATTTTTAATGAAAAATAATCATATATTATTCTCTACCATTTATGTCTATTGTCGTGAATGTAAAGTACAGAAGTGCAGATATGTAACTTTCTTCATACTATGACTATTTTATAAATAAAATAATTATTTTAGGAGTAGTAGAGTCATCCTTTTCCACAAATTATTCTTTTCTTTCACTAAACTATGGATTGCTTTTCCTCATCCTTTGGTGATCTTCTGGTCCTTTGACTAAAATTCCATGAATTTTCCGTCCTTTCTGCCTCATTTACACGTAACCTCCTTGTCAGTCTTATCCCACTCTTTTGACACATTTGCATTAAGAATGTTGACTGAGATAGAAGCGGGGTATCCTTCAATCTTTCAAGAATTTAAGCCAACTTAGGTTAAGAATTTATTTAAAACCATTAAGCACGTCATCAGGTGACACAATACCTTGACACACTTTTCTAAAAACTAAACTTTATGTTAGGCAACTCACAAACTCCCAGCCACTAATGTGATAATTTCATAGAGTGCAATAGGAAATACACAGCACCACCCATGAAGTGTTCTTGCTGGAAAAACATTGTTACTGACTATAAATAGCTTTAGATCTAATACTAGTTTGCAGGAAATAGCAGGGATAGAGGGAAATAATCAGCCAAATCCAGAAGGTTGGGCAGTTTGTAGGACACATAATCTGGTTTCTTCAACAATAATATCATGAAAAAGAAAAGGAAGGTGCTCTTAAAACCTCTTAGGAAATTCAATAATCAAATGCATTGGATGGTCATGATGAATTGGATTAAAATAAATCAAATATTAGGGGAAAAATCATTGAGACAATCAGGGAAAAGGGAATATGGACTCAATATTAGATGATATTAGGATTTTTTTAGCCCATTTTGTTACATGAAACAGTGGCATGGTAGTTATCAAAATATATTGTTATCACTACAAGATCATGCTAAAACAGATGCAAATTTAGGGATTACTTTAAACTCCCACTACATTAGCTTTGATTCAGTTAATCCTATCATTCAGAAACTTTATTATTATATAAGCTTATTACTTTGGATCCTCTTAGGACCTAGCACAATGCTATATACATAGAATTTTTTTTAAAAAAATTTAAATGAATAAATGAAGGGAATAATCTTTTACTGTTATTATATAAAACATATGCTTTTTAAGCAAGAGGCATATATAGAATTCCTTAAGAACTCAGGAATAATGACTTATTAATATCAGAAATCCTCCTTATTTGAAACTTGATTAGGCAACTACCATCAAAACTGAATAATGATGTTAGCCTAATTTTAAAGGTTTTAGATTTTTATATATTCTCATAAGCAGTACTTCTAAATAAGACATATGTCTCACACCCTCCCTCCACATCAGAACATCATAGTTAGCCTTTTAAAAACTCAATAAATAAATCCAGTTTGTGCTGGTTATTTACGTATTGTGTTGCAGTTCAAAGCTCACCATTTTTATAAACCTTCTATTCAAGTGATTTTTTTCAAACTATGTTTCCCATGTTTTCTTAACCAGTAGGCATTCTTTCAGATTATGCTAACAGCAGGAACTAAGTGGAGATTTTAGCACTAGCAAAGGTCCTTCCTGCTTTCCAGTGATTATTTGTGTGGTTCCAGCAGATGACTATTGGCTCCATCCTGCAGCTTCTTTCAACACGGCAACCCCAGGTTTCTCATATCTTCGTGGCAACTGCAGAACCAGCCACACTTCAGGTCCTGTCCCGCTGTACTGTGCACCCCTGGTGAGTCTAAGCCTCACCCCTTCCTCAGAAGTCCAAGCACTACTTGCACGTTGCTTTCATCTTTCCCCCATCGAATCACTATACTGGCGGATACACTTCTTGCAGCTCTTAGGTTTAGTTAATTCCGTCTATTCCCATTTTCCATTCATCAGTCTGAGGGGGTGATCACCGCCTCCTGCTTATGAATCTCTATGTTATTCCAGAGCCCTTTTTCTGCTATTTCAAATTTCCAACACTAAGGAAAACAGATCCCCTTTGTTTGAAACATCTAATCCGTTTTTTTGACTAGACCTGAAAGACACAACATTCAAGATGGAAATCATAGCACAAATTTAAATATCCTACTTTATCAAATTATTTTTCAAATAGTTAAAGGAATGCAATAACTAGGGTGGCGTAGGTGGCAAATACGTTCAGACCTGAACTGAGAAAGATTTTTCTGTAAGATTTTGTGTGCTCGTAATATACAGAAGGGAGACTAACAACAATAATAAACCCTGGGATTCTTGTGATGACTCAGGAAACTCTGAATGCAAAGGAAATGTTTTCTCGTGGAATCTCATTAATACCACATAACGGCAGTAAACAAACGACTGACTTTGGGACAAATCCATCTGCTGCACACTTTGGTAAATAAAGCTTCATTGGAACACAGTCACATGCATTCGTTTACATATTTTCTATGGCTGCTTTTGCATTACAAAGGCAGAGTTGGGTAGTTATGACAGAGACCAAACAATATGCAAAGCCTAAATAAACTATTTATTATCTGGCCCTTTACAGAAAAAGTTTGATAAAATGGTAGGTACTAGTTGTGAGGTCAAAAAGTTACCATTTGTATTGAATAAATTTAACCCAACACAAATTCCAAATATTTTATCATGTGCAAGAATAAATGCAGATAAGAATACACAGATAAGAAACACACTCAAAGAAGTTAAAGTGACTTTTCCAAAGTCACACAACTTAGAAGTGATTGCTGCAGGTGGTGGAAAACAATGAAATGAAAGGATGAGAGACTAAATGATTCATATGCACACATTCATCATATCATTTACTTCAGTTTTCATTTGGGTTTGGGGGCAGCAGTGGAATGTAGGAGTTAGGGGAGCTTGCTGCCATATGTAGCTACTAGTGAGGGAATTCATGACAATTGGAAAAGGAAGATATCACTAAAAAATAATGTTGGGTTACCACAGAAAATAAAAGAAACATTTTGGCCTCAAGAGATACCACAGATATAAGGGAGCTCATACAGGCAATTGAAGCTTTAAATTGGTAAAGTAAGTCTAAACTTTTTCCATCTATTTTGTCATGAATGATTTAAACATCTCAACACAATCTCCAGGAGAATTCCCAGTAGTGTAAAATGCAGCCTTCTATCTGTAAGAATAAGAGAATACTTGTTCACAGGGCATATGAACAGATTTAGCAGCTGAAAAGGCCACAATCATTGAACTCTGTACCAATATCTTCTTAAAAATAGATTTGCAAAGTGAAAGGCTATAACTATATGTTTTTAATTGGCACTTCTGAGGTAATTTGGGAGGGCATTGAATATACTAAAACAGAGTAGGCAGTTATGAAAAGGCAACATACTGAAACAGGGAAAATTGATAGGAAAGGGAGGTTTGGCCTATTTAAAAATGCAGTACAGGCAGTAAATGGCAGATTAGGAACTGCAGTAAACTCAATGCATAAATCCACAAAATTTTCTTTAAATTTAGATAAAAAGGATTCAAAGAAGAGAAAGAGAGATGATGAGATCAGATGGATGTTAGTCCTTAACTATCCCTGGAATTCCAGACTCAAACATTCAACTACTATTTGACAATTACTCTTTGAATATTTACTAGGCATCTTACACTTGACAAGAACAAAACAAACTTTTAAATTTTTATTTCCTAAAACTTTTCCTCCTATAACCTTCCTCATCTTAGTTAGTATCACCTTTTTTCCATTGCTGAAGGCCAAAGTCGAAGAGAGGCATTGTCCATTCTTTCCTTCAACCCCTATGGAATTCATCTGCCCATCCTGCCTGCACTTAACATCTAAATCACTGCCATCTTCTTTCCATTCCCTCCACCTCTGCCTTGCTGGTCCACGTCACCATTACATCTCACTTGTACTGTTGTGGAAGCTGCCTCTCTGTCTTCACTCCTGCCCCCACCAATCCATTCTCCACACAACAATCAAAGTGGTCCTTTTAAAAGATCTGTAAATTAGATCATGCCTCTTTCCCACCAAAATCTCGACTGACTTCTATGGAAAAACAAAATGCAGGGATCAGTGGGAGTGAAAGTTTTGAATTTTCATAGATACTCCCATAAACAAAGACAAGACAATAAGACAGGAAAACTTCAAACCCACGTACAATATCTACAACTAAATTAAATCATAACATACCCCCAGAAACCTCAAAATATGATCTGATGACGGAACGTCATCAAGAGCTAAAGACCCAGATGCATCAGTGTTTGCATAGAAGGCAGCATTGGCTTCTGACAGACTTGAGAAAAGGAGAACCCCCAAGAAGCCAAGAGGTTTTCACGGGAAAGCTCAGCCAATCCGAGGACAGCAGCTGAAACCGAGAAGGGTTTAGTTCAGTCCAGTTCAGGGGTGAGTGCCAGAGGCCAAGGAGAAAGGTTCGAGGGTTGCAGCAGTCCAAGCCCTCTGAACTACCAGGACCATCCAGCCCTCATGCCTTCAGGGCGGGGTCCAGCACAGAGCCGGGGCTGCGGAGTGTGGGGATCCAAACAGGCCTGGGAGGGACCAGGAGAGAAAAACGGGTAAGGTGGTGAGGATAGCCCAGCAATCGTAAAGAACAAAAACACCTTTTAACATTTCAGAAACTAACAAGAGAGGGAGTATTAGTTAAGCTACCTTGTCCCACACTGCCCCAGTAAATGTTTTGCAATATATAAATAACTTAAATTAAAATTGGAAAACAAAGGTAGGGAGAAGAAGTGATGAGGAGAGATCTTTAGATCAAGAGAAAATTTGTAAGCCTACCAATGAATCATGGTATGTAGCTCTTATTTGAATTCTGATAAAAAGAAAACAAATAATGACAACAAATATACAAAAAGTTTGATTGCATTTATGATATAATAGTAAACATTAGTACTGACTTGATATTTGTTGATAAGAAATTATTTTTATATTTTATGTATGATAATGGTACTGTGATTATGAAAGAAAAGAATCTATGCTTTTAGAAATACGCACTTTAATATTTACAGAAATAATGTCAAAATGTCTGGTTTCCTTAAAAATAAAACAAGATATGGGATTGGGTGGGAGCATAAATGAATTAATATTAGCCATGTTTTGATAATTCTTGACAGTGAATAATATTATATGAGAGTTCAATGTACTATTTTGTCATTGATTAGGCTTGAAATCTTTAATACAATTTTTAAAAAATTAAATAATAAACTGAAAAGAATCCCTCATTTATAAATCTTTACTCAATCTGGCCCTGCCATACTTTCCAAATTTACCTTTCATCATGCTCCATGTAGTTCACCATAGAACAAAACCATCCTCAACTTCTTTCTATTCCTCATCTTTATTCTATCTCAGGGCCTTTGCACAAGCTTTCCATTTCCCCTAGATGGATCTTTTCCTATACTTCCAAGCCTAGTTTCTATTGACTATTCATGTCTCTGCTTAAATATCACTTGCTTAAAGAGGAATTCCCTGACCTCTTCATTTAAATTACTTTTGCAAGTATTCTCTGTCACAGCAAACTAAATTCTCTTCATCCTGTCACCACTATTTGATATAACTATCTTTTTAAAAATATATGTATTGGTCTCCTCATAGAACATAGCATCCAGGAGAAGAGCATTCTTGTATATTCTATTTATGTTGAATTCCTAAGACTTAGAATTGTATCTTGCACATTGTCTATGTGGACTTCCTTTAATGATCTTAAATTTATTGTTTCATTTGTATAAAATGTTGTCAATTCCTACATTCTCTGCTATAGACATTGAATCCTCACCTTTCTTATTGTTGGCATCTGCCTAACATATATATATATATATATATATATTTTTTTTTTTTTTTAAGAAGCTTTAGATTATATAAAAATTACATAAAAATTATAGGGGATTCCTATATGCCTCACCCCCACCCCCTCTCACACTCTCCCACATTAACAACATCCTTCATTAGTATGGTACATTTGTTACAATTGATGAACACATATTGAAGTATTGCTACTAACCATGGACTATAATTTACATTATAATTTACACTCTGTCCTGCACAATGTAGTAGGTTATTACAAAATATATAATGGCCTGTATCAGTCATTGCAATGTCGTGCAGAACAATTCCAATGTTCCCAAAATGCTCCCATATTACACCTATTCTTCCTTCTCCCTTCCCTCAGAACTTCTGGTGGCACTGCCTTTATATCAATGATAAAAGTTCTTTCATTGCTAGAATAATAATAAGTCTATAACAGAATAATAATGTCTACTTTATTCCATTGTTCATTTTCCAATCTTGTTTCTAATTGAGAAGGGGCTTAGATCCAATGGGGCAATGGGATATATATTCTTCTCAAGCACACATGGATCATTCTCCAGGATAGACCACATGCTAGGTTACAGAACAATTCTCAATGAAATCAGAATGATTGAAATTACACAAAGTAATTTCTCTGACCACAATGAAAAGAAGCTGGAAATCAGTTAAGGACAGAGAAACAGATTAGGCACAAAGATACAGAAATTAAACAACACACTCTTAGACAATCATTGGGTCAAAAAAGAAATTGCAAAAGAAATCAGTAACTATCTTGAAAGGAATGAAAATGACAACACAACGTATCAACACCTATGGGATGCAGCAAAAGCAGTGCTGAGAGGGAAAGTCATAGCTATAAATGCCTACATTTAAAAAGAAGAAAGAGGTTAACTCAAAGACCTAACTGCACATCTGGAGGAATTAGAAAAAGAACAACAAACTAATCCCAAAGTAAATTGAAAGAAGGAAATAACAAAGATTAGAGCAGGGCTAAATAAAATTGAAAATAAGAAAGCAAGAGAAAAAAAAAACAAAACCAAAAGCTGGTACTTTGAGAAGATTAATAAAATTGACAAACTCTTAGCTAGACTAACAAAAGTGAAAAAGAGAAGAAGGTGCAAATACATAAAATAAGAAATGAGGAAAGGGATATCACCACTGATCCCAAAGAAATAAAGAGTATCATAAGAGGATACTTTGAAAAATTGTATGTCAACAAGAAGGATAACTTAGATGAAATGAACAAATTTCTGGAAACACAAAGCATTGAGGAAAGAAGAAAAGAATCAATTGATGAACTCAACAGACCAATCACAAGTAAAGAGATTGAATTATTCACCAAAAACCTCCTAACTCAGAAGAGCCCAGGACCAGATGGCTTCACAGGTGAATTCTACCAATCATTCCAGAGAAGACTAACACCTGTCCTGCTTAAATTCTCCCAAAAACTAGATGTGGAGTGCACATTGCCTAACTCATTCTATGATGCCTACATCACCCTAATACCACAGCCACATAAAGACACCACAAGAAAGGAAAACTACAGACCAATCTCTATAATGAACCTGGATGCTAAAATCCTCAACAAAATTCTTGCTAATTGTATTCAACAACACATAAAATGAAT
Organism: Cabassous unicinctus; assembly: GCA_029593785.1. Classification (NCBI taxonomy): domain Eukaryota; kingdom Metazoa; phylum Chordata; class Mammalia; order Cingulata; family Chlamyphoridae; genus Cabassous; species Cabassous unicinctus. Next base: position 4,316 of record JAQZBX010052673.1, on the reverse strand, counting down.
TATACTCCATGTCCAAGTGGGTTTCATCCTGGTATGCAAGAATGGTTCAACATCATAAAATCAACCAATGTAATATACTATATTAAAAAAATGAAAGAAAAAAAATCACATGACCATCTCTTTTGATGCAGAAAAAGCATTTGACAAAATACGGAACACTTTCTTGATAAAAAACAGTCCAAAAGATAGGAATAGAAGGAAACTTCCTCAACATGATAAAGGGTATATAATATATCTTTGACCAATAGAAATTCTGAGGTTGAATAACACATAGAAAAGAAACAAAACTTAAAGATAAGAACAATGTTCATGAAATTAAGAAAGATATAAGGATTTGTAAGATCGAGACTCAAGTGACAAGAATATATTTACGTGCAATTTACAAGACTAGAGAAATCTTAGTCAAGAATAATTGTTTAACAAGAATAAAACCAAAAATTAAATCAAAACACATATTTATAAAGAAGGATACCCAAACAAGTTGTCATAAAGCTTAATGTCACTGAAATAATAATGATTATAATAATAAATATAATAATAACAACAACAGTAGGAAGCAAGTGGACAATACCTAAAGAATATGGAAGAAATAATTTATTTCTCTAGAATTCTAAACCCAGTAATATGAGTGAGGGAAAGAGAAAGACATTCTCAGACATGGAGGGATTCACATATACACCTCCATATGTAGCCATCTCTTAATAAAAAAAAATTATATGTAAGATAATTAACAATTGTGGGAAATGTAATGTAATTTAGATTTTCTAAATATTTTAATGTATTAATAAAGAATTGCATTAGTTCTCAAAAGATATGAAATGTTTTAAAACATGGTAACCTGGATATAAATGTCTATATCATTTCAACAACCAGAAATTAAGAGAGGGAATATGAGTAGTGTTTGGATTCTAAATTTCTAACTTTCAAAGAAAGTATCAAAATAGATATTGATGATCAAATAATGGCTGCCACTTTTTAAAAATTTAAATATACAGACTACTATAGTAAAAATACTAAATACATATATCACTGGTCCAAAATGAAAAAAAGATTTAACATACTTAGGGTTAAAAAAAACAAAACAAAAACTAAGAGCTAGTAAGTATAAAATAAAATGACAAGTGTAAGGATAAGTTTTAAGTTATTAATATATATTAATTACCTAAATTTATTTTAAAAGACAAATCAGTATAGATGGACAAAAAATCTAACTACATGAGGTTTAAAATAAATGTAATAAAAATAAATTAAAAAGAGTGTCTAAAATTAAGAGGATGGTCAAAGATATATCATATAAAAACTTACAGAAAGAAAGGTGAGATGGCAATATGTATAGTACAGAATAAATAATTTATAGCAAAATATGATATGGATGAAAAATAATTTTATGTTAATTAAAAGTAGCCCCTGAGGAGGACATAACCATAATAAATTCATGTATATGAATCTGCATGATATCCAAAATTAGCTCTTAGAAACACAGAGACCTGTATGATAACAACTGAAAAAAAACAGCAAGTATATTTAATAGCTTTCCCTCAGCTCTGGCTGAATAAGTAGAAAAACAATAAAGCTAAAGTGCCTTCATATATTATAAAAATATGCTTAATTAAACTATGTTTGTTACAAGGCAGAATGTTAGAGAGATCTTTATGTACAAAAAATAAATACATTTTCAAATGCTATATTATATATATATACTTTTTGTAAAAATAAAACAGCAATAAGTTCCAAAGTATCAAAAAAAAAAACAATAGCTCATATTCTATGACCATAACTGTACATAAACAACAAAAGATTAAAAAGTAACTGGGGACTTAAAATGACAATTTCCTTAACAACTTTTGGCTTAAAGAACAAAAGAACCTGCAATTAATAATTGTTTAGAAAATAACAGAATGAGATATCATACCAAACAATAGATGCATGAAATTTTATTCAGGAAATGCTCATAACCATGGGAATCTTTGTATTTCAAAAGAAATGAAGGAAATGGAATTTAGTATATATTAGAATTGGTGAAAAAAACCATTAAGTAAATCCAGAAAAATCAGGTAGAAGGAAGAGTTAGAAAATTAGATAAAGAAATAATATTAAATTAAGGGGAAAAAAAACAGGAAAGAATTAAATGATATAGTTAATTTCAAAGACTAATTTAAAAATACAATCACTGGCAGTTTAAATATAATTCATAAGTCTGTAGTATTAGTAAAAAGGAGGAAAAGAAATGGAAAGAATAAGATTAGAATGAGGAGGAAGAGAGGGAGAAGAAAGAAAAGAAGAACACTTAGCAATGAACACATCGTATCATAAGAACACATCATATTATATTATTGTCTCCACAAACCTATGATAATATAAAATGTTAATGACATGGACAGTGTTTTAGAAAGCTATATATAGTTACAAACTTTAAAAATACTGTCTAATACATCTATTTATTTTAATTTCTGAAAGATCTACTTAACTAGTGGTACACAGTGTATTTTAAGGAATTACTTTCCTTTTTTAAAAAAAGAGCACACATACCTATATAATATAAAAATATGAAATCTTCTTACCCAATTTTAGATTCTATGGAAAACCTAATGTAAAATCTTTTCAATAATTTAATTTCTGCTGCCATGTTAGACTAAATAATGAGAAAATAATTTCTGCAAAAGCTAAATGTGTTAAGATAAAATAAAACAAGTATTCCATTAAACACAATGCTGAAAAGTAAAAGGCTAAGAAATCAAAATCATACTGTAACTATACCCTGACACTTTATTAGCCCTGTTTTTGTTTTGTTTTGGTTTGGTTTTTAGCCACCATGATGTTTAAAGGACTTTAAAATTGTTTGGGTTTTCATGCTTCCAGATTCAAAGGCGAGGCCTTGGGCCACATGAGCAGAAATATTGGAAAACTTGTAGAAAGCTAGGTGACACAAAAGGCTGCTCCTAAATGAAAAGTTGGATTGAGAAAATAATCTGGTAGATGAAATAGGTAATTGAAATAGAAAATCTTTTGCCTTGTCTGGATTCTGGGTGGAAGTGAAAAGTTTCTCCATAGAAGTAATGGCCAGAGACCTGCTTGCACACCAATCAATTTGGAGTCTGTATGCAATCTTTACAGTCCAGGAAATCCCCAACTCCAAAATTAACCGCAGCACTGTGTAGGTAGCATCCTGGGACCCATCACAGAAGCAAAAGCAAATTCTCTTTTATGAGACACACATTTCCTTCACAGCTGCACAGCTAAAGACACCGAAAACACGAAAGAAAGGGAAACTAAATACAGATCTAATAAATCCTGCAAAATATTAAGGGTAGCTATCTCTTGGCAATGGAATCGTGGTTTTTAAAATGCTTTTCTGTGCTGAACAATAGTTTTAAATTGTTTTTACATTAAATGCTTGCTTTCCTACTCAGAAAAAAATTATTAAAAATAAATGCCGTCTTTGAGGTTAAATGCAACCTCAGCTATTGAAGGTATAGAATTAAAAGTAGACAGGAATGGGAATGAAATAGCCGCTCTGAATAGCACACAAGTGAAGAGAAGTTTTGGATGTTTTGAAAGTGCCTCTCCATTGAACCACTACTTCTAGCATCACATGTTTAATTTAGAAATTATGTAAGAAAGGAAGAAGGAAAAGGGAGAGGGTGAAAAGTACCCTGGGGAGTACAAGGATGTTTCTAAGGCAACCAGGTACAGTCTACTTTCAAAATGAGATCATGTATCCAGAGGTCTGGAATGTAACCGTATGAAAGCTAGCTTTTCATAAATAATACCTTTGGAGATTGCTATTGTTTGCTTCTATTTGTTTGTTTTCCTTTCCAGCAGAATTTGTAATTGGTATTTATTTCCTTGAATGACCTAGAAAGAAATTTAGCTACTAGTTTCCAATGATATTATAAGTGGATTCTAAAGTGGCAAAAGTACATGGTATCTTATTACCATATTTATTTAAAATGGCTCTATATATTAATAAAATTCTAGTCAAGGTCGTCATACTGAAAGGTCATTCTTGAAGTTAAGAGTCTTTTACCCAGATGTCTTTTGCAGTCAATAAATCTCTCATAGGTTTACAATGTTTCATTTCTTTTTAAGTGCAATGCTTGAGAATCATTGATCAGAGGTTTAAACAGATAGAGATTCATACAGAAATGGTACACAACATGCTTTATTTACTGGATAGACATGGGGGGTTGACATGGATTTGAGTTCTTACAGGTTCCCTCAATGATGCTGCTAGAATCCCTTGCAAAGGAGCAAAACCCAAGTCTTAAGTATAACACCATGAGCCTTAGCAGCAATAGGACTATTAGATTGGACAA
>JAQZBX010052672.1:0-19071 GCA_029593785.1 Cabassous unicinctus | reverse complement strand
TACATTGGGGTAAAACCCTGGGCTCACTGTAGCCAATGGAGAGGGGAACACATATCTTCCAACCTGTCAGCTGTTTCAAGGGAAAATGGAGGGAAGATTGGGGTGATTTTCTTCAGTAAACTTGGCCAGCAGAGGCTGCTTTGAATCTCCAATCTGGGACTCAACACAGGAACACAAGAAAGATGAGACAACCACCTCCATGGAAAGGTGCACTAACTAGTGCCATCTGCTGTTCACTCTGGAAACTGCATGGAAAAAAACTGTTCACACTCTATCCAAAATCTGCACCCCACTAGTGAATCCCTGGCCCAATTTTGAACTTATGCTGGGCAATTTTAAAGACTGAGAATAAGTTGAACCAAATATCAAAGAAGAACTGTGGGGGAAAAAATAGGCAAGAGAGAGAAATTAGCCATTAAAGTAAATGCAACAACATATTCAGATGCCTAGATATCATCAAAAAATTGCAAGCCATACCAGGAAACAGGAAGAGATGGCCCAAGCAAAAGAATAAACCAAATAGCCTGAAGAGATACAGGATTTAATACAACGAATCAGTGACAATCACACTACTCTCCTAAATCACTTTAAACAATTTAAAGAAAATATAACTAAGGAAATAAAGGATATTAAGAAGATACTGGGAGAGCATAAAGAACAATTTGAAAGCCTGCAAAAAAAGTATCAGACCTTATGGGATTGAAAGACCATATGGATGAGATTAAAAATACATTAGAGGCACTTAAGAGCAGAATTGAAATGATTGAAGACATAACTAGAAATTTCAAAGATAGAACATCAGAACTGGAAAAGACAGGAGGAAAGAAAAAGAAGAGAATGGAAAAAATGGAATGGAATTTCAGGGAATTAAATGACAATGCAAAACACACAAACATTCACATGATTGGTGTCCCAGAACGAGAAGAGAATGGAAAAGGGGCAGAAAGAATATTTGAGGAAATACTCACTGAAAACTTCCCAATGCTTAAGAACATAAATATCAATGCCCAAGAAGGACAATGCACCCCAAACAGAATAAATCCAAATAGACCTACCTTAAGGCACCTAAAATTCAGAATGGCAAATATCAGAGATAAAGAGAAGATTTTAAAAGTAGCAAGAGAAAAGCAAAGCATCACATGCAAGAGTATCTCAATAACTTTAAGGGCTGACTTCTCATCAGAAACCATGGAGGAGAGAAGTAAGTGGTAAGATGAACTCAAGGTACTTAAATAGAAAAACTGCCAGCCAAGAATTCTGTATCTGGCAAAGCTGTCCTTCAAAAATATGGGTGAGTTCAAAGTCTTCACAGAAAATAAACAACTGATAGAATATGTTACTAAAAGACCAGATTTGCAAGAGATACTGAAGGAGGTGCTGCAGCCTGAAAGGAAAAAAAACAAGGGTAAGAAATTTGGAGAAAGGCTTAGAAATGCAGATTACTAAGAAAGATAAACTAAAGGATAAGAAGACAGACAATAGAACAATATGACAAAATGTATGAAACAATTCAAAGTTTTCAAGTAGCCCTTCACATCTATCCAATGCACCCTGAAATATGGAAAGAAGACCTTTCTTAGGCAAGAACATTCCAGGAGCAGCAGAAAGTGGCACAGACAATTAAAAAGAATAAATCATAAGCAGAAGTAACAGATTTCTCACCCAAGTGATTTCCTGACTACAATTTTGAAAGTGATGAGATTATTGCTGTTTGTGCAGCTATTGTTGAGAAACATTACACAGCCTCGACAAATAAAACAATGATTATTGTTTCTGCTTCTGGAAATGTAGAGACTGTAAGTGAGAAGGAAGATGGTGGTTCAACACCATATGGCTCTTTTTTTATCAAGGCCCAATGAAGGAAAACGCTGAGCACAAATTATTTTAATCTGTCTTTTTTGTTTATCATTTAAAGTTTTAGACTTAGGGACATTTATTCTGGAGAAATAGGACAAAACTACTTATATATTGTTTGTAAGATAGGTTTTTTCAGATGAAGCATATAAATCTAAACGGTAGCATTTTTCTATAGTATTTGAACCGTGCTTTGATAGGTGATGGTTTTTACTTAAGATTAGAATTCTGAGCAAAATGTTTTTGATGTGTAAATTTAATTTAATCCGAATATATGGATGGATATATTTTAAAGACACAACTTGGAAAGCAAATTCTTGACTAGTATATAACTTTGTCAGTGTTATTAAAATGCTGACACATTGACTTCTGTTTTATGAGAAAGGAAATAAGTGATTGCTTTCTCTCCTAGAGATATACTGCTGTTACTATTTACTTTCTTTTCCTTGTTTCTACTAACTTCTGTAGAGTAAGAAAGTCACAAGGCTTAAATGTTTTTAATATTTATTTTGATTCAAAGTTGAGGTTTTGTTATATGTGGAATCTGAAATTTCAGCCAAAAATGCATGCAAAGGTGATCATTCTGAAGTTTCTCTTAATTCTGATATATGCTTAAGTTTTTGGCTTTAAAGAAGTTATAAAATGGTAGTTGCCTTCTTCAGTATTTGTTAGATGTGTGAAGTACTGATAAATGTCACAATGATCACTTTACTTTTTTAGATTATTACTGTAGGTAGGTTAGTCCTTACCACAAGTGAATCATTTTTTAATGAATCAAAATGGATACATTTTAAAGACACAACTTGGAAAGCATAACCAAACCAAAACATTGAAGAGAACAGAAATAATGGATGCAAACTAGTTTCAATATCAAGAAATGTTCTTTTTCAAAGAGGGAAACTGCAAATTTAATATTTTGAATATATAGATATATTTGTTTTTAGTTGGGATGCAATATCCATGCATATATATCATAGTCATATGTGTATAATTAATAAGTGCTTATAAGAATCTACAATTTTCATATGAAGTAAAGTTTTAAGGAGTTAAAGTGACCTGCTCAAGGTGATAAGCAAAGTCAGACGTTATTAGATCTTTCCAGAGAGCACAATCAATGGCATGATTTAAAAAAAAAAAAATCTAGGTTCCACAAAGGAAGATTCAATAGATAAACCATGGTCATTATCATTTTTTTTTAAAGTTTCAATGGGATTTTAATGCATAGAAAACTTTGGGAACTACTGAAATACAGTGTTCATAGAATTAGAACTATGAGAGGTATCAAAAGCACAAGTCTTCTGCCCTTGCCAAATCACAACTCAATTTTTTTGAAGATATACTATTTCTCAGTTGCAACCTTTCTATATTTATTGTAACCATGAATATGAACAGCAGTGTGACAGAATTCATTCGATTTGGGTTAACACAGGATGTTCTAAAGGAGGAAGTAGTGTTTGTGGTGTTCTTGTTTCTCTACTTGGCAACTCCTTGGTAAACTTACTTATTGTGCTGACCATCAAATACAGTCAGAGGCTTGGGAGTCCAATGTACTTCTTCCTTTTCTACTTAACCTTTACTGATGCCTGTTTCTCCACAACGGCACCCATGTTGCTGGTAGATGCTTTCTCTAAGAAGAATATCTCCTATAATGACGGCATGGTCCAGATTTTTGCTTTCTGCTTCTTCAGGTGCAGGGAGATATTGGTTGTCATCCTCATGTCCTTTGATTGTTATGTGGCCGTTTATAAGCCACAGCAGTACATAAGAATCATGAGCAACATGTGTGTATTATAATGGTGAATCTGGCCTGGGTGGTATCTTTTATCCATTCTTCAGCACAGATGATCTTGGCTTAGAAATTACCCTTCTGTGGTCCTAATGTTATTGATCAAAATCTCTGTGATATGCAATCATTGTTGAAATTTGCCTTCATGGACACCTACGTCGTAAATCTACTCATAGACTTTAATAGTGGGGCCATATGCATGGTCAGTTTCATAATCCTGCTCATCTCTTATATTTTAATCTTTTATTCTCTGAGTAACTAGAGTGCAGAAGAAAGAAAGCCCTCTCTTTACCTGCACCTCCCACATTATCGTGGTCATCTTAACATTTGCTCCTTGTATATTCATATACACTCACCCTCCAACCATATTTCTAGTGGATAAGATGGTATCCATGTTTTACACTATATGGACACCCTTTCTCAACCCCCTGATTTACACTTTGAGAAATGCATAAGATAAAAATGCCATAAGAAAGTTATGGTGCAACAAAATGTGAGTTGAAGCAGCAGAATGAAAAAGACCACTTGCAAATTCTGTACATGTTTTAATAAAATTGATTAATAGGGAAGAGTAAATGTGCTCATCCTGACATAGACAAGATAATCATTTCTCAGTAGGAATGTTAGGGAAGTAGGCAAAATGAGCACAAAGCACAGAAACCCAGTTAATTTTGAGACAAAGACATGTAGATGACATTACATCAAGTGCAGGAAGATTTGTGGGAGCCCCAAACAACTCCAAACACCTTTTTGAATTGCAGTTTCTCAGCCAGATCCTGTTGTATCTAGAGCTTTATCTCCCTCTTTGTACATTATGCTGGTTTGGGATTTTCTTCTCCATGTTTCTGATCCAAGTCTAATAATTCCTTCTTGATCTGTTACTAATGGATTTTGTTAACAATTCTGTTCTGGCATACTAAATCTGCATCATATCTTCAAATAAAAGCCACCTCAAAGTCACTCCAGGAAACCTATGAGCTCAAAGGGTCATAATATCAGGTAATTAAGCCCCTATTTGAAATTTGGTACCTTTTTGTGAAACATATAATGCAGCCCTTCATCTGCCCCTTGAAATCACATAGGGATAAAACACATAATTTCTAAGTCCACTCTCAACTCAAAGTAGTAAGAATGTTCATCATCCCAAATCCCTCAAGACTGAGGAGTGAACAAACATAAAAGGGGAGGGTGTAACAAAGGACAAAAGTAGATTTATTGTCGTTGTAGTTATTATCTTATAACATTGATATAAAGAGAATGGTTGCACAATCTTAACACAGGGACATGGTTCTCTGATTATTTTGTAAGACACTCAGGCCAGCCTGCCTGACAGGTACACATTTGTCTGAGGAGGGATGTTTTGGGCCATCACTGCTTGAGGCCATAAAAATATTGGAAATCCAAGTCCTTGGATAGAAAGTTATTGTCCAATATCTGGGATAAGAATTTTCTGTTGTAGATTTGTATTTTTTATGTCAGCTCATTAAATTTTACATTCTGCTCCAGGAATTGTTAACTAATGAGTTTGAGCAACAAGAGTCAGACCATGAGGGACTGGGCAATAAAAGTCCATCTCCAAAAGCCAAATTGTTGTTGATTGTTTTCCTATGGATCTAAGGACTGAATCTAAACAATGGTGGATAAACACATCCCATGTCTCTTCAGAAGCATTGCATGGGCTTGACTCTTTGGGAATAACACTGTTGATGGACCTCCGAACTATAACAATAAAATTTTAGAAGATTTACATAAAGCCTATATTCTTTACCAGAAATCCTCTCAAACAGCAAGTCCTGTTGATAATGGGGCAATATTTTCCTGTTTTGTAACATAAAATATCAACAAGCATCTTGACTTGCCACAATTTTGACATTGCTACCTGTTGATGTACTTTAGCATTGCTTTATAGAGCAAAGGGAATTTTGTGGATTGGAGAAGAGAAATGTGGCGATGAGAAATGGTAATAGAGATGAGATGACAGAGGGTAAAAGCCATTTTCCCTTGTATTTTATGAAATTCTTCTTGGCATAAACATTTGTGGAAAGACATTGATGATCTCAAGGTTTCTACCCCCCAATAATTAATATTAGCTAAGATTATTCTGGACATTCATGTGTTAATGGCATCAAAGTTCATAGAAGCAATTTCATTCCTTTTGTTATGTTAAAATTATCCAATTCAAAACAAGGATTCTATGGCTTTTAATACTATACCCAAGCTAATATCTCTCAATTTAGGTACCTACCCAGAACTTTCATTTGATTGGGAGACTGATCTTGATATTTTACTCTGAATCTCTAATAGGAAACTTCACAATTAAAGACTGATTTTTTTCCCAATCATGCTCTATTTGCAGCCATTCCTAGTCAAATCCATTCTTCCATTTGCCCAGACTGAAAATATTGGAGACCAAAAATGATGGTATCAAATTCACAACTTACATAGAAAAAAAATGTGTTGACCTTCGATCTATATCCCGAACACGAAATATTTTCAAATTAATTCCTCTACCATTCTGGTCTAAGCTACTATTGTCTTCTGCCTCAAACACAACTATAGACTCACACAATTTTTGCTGCTTCTATTCTTTTCTTGCTTAATCTATTTGCAACACAGCAACCACAGACTCCTTACAAAACTTGATTAAAATCAGACCCACTCCTCTGCATAAAGCCCGGCAATAGTTCTATTTCCTTCAGAGTAAAAGCCAAAATCTTTACATTGATTTCACCTTTTGTTGCTTCTTTGGCTTCTTTGCTACTTACACGGTGGTTCTCTTGTGTCCAGCCACACTGAAGTTTTTGCTCTTCCCTAATCATACCAAGTAGGTTGCACCTTAAGATTCTTGCTTCAGCTGTTTATTCTGCTTAAAACACTCTTCAAGTAATGTTTTTGGGTATTAGTTTTATCTCTTTAAGACACTTTTCTAGGGCTCTCCTTAGTGAGGCCTCCTAAATCCATATTTGTTAAGCATCTTCATAGCTTCCCCAATCTCTTTTTCTTTCTTTCCTCTTTCTTATTTTAATACAATTTATCATCTTCTAAAAGATGTACATTTTAGCTACATAAATATTTTTTTTTCTAGTATGTCCCCCACTAGAATGTAAATTTCCTGTATAAAATTGAAATATTTGTCTATTTTATACAGGAATACATCCCAGGTCAGTTGTAAAGTGATTGGAACAGAGCAGAAACTCTAAGTAATTGTGGTGGTTGTCATGATTTAGTGCTTAGAATTTGAAGAAAATAAATCACAGTTCTTAACACTGGGGCATGTTGGTTTCTATAAATATGCTTAATTAATGTTTTCGTTTGGATGATAAATAAAAATACATTTTAGTACATTATTGGTTTTCTGATGACCAACTTACATCCAGATATGGCCACATAATTTCATTGCTCGAGAATGATTGCTACTATGGTGACTTCAACCACTGCTACACTGTATTGGCAATATAAAAAGTATGCAGATATGAAGTTGGTAAATGAGGAAAATGTTTGTAACAAGTGGATGTCAAATGATTGTGAGGTAAACAATAATTGTTTTGCAGTAGTTTCAATAGAGAAATTGGTACTAACATTGATGTGCCAAACTCAAAATTGCTTTTGCTACATCTCTGTGTACTAGTCATGTGTCAATTTTACTGTAATATAACCACATTAATAATCATGTTAAACTACATATTAATCTAAATTTTAATCATGTTGTTGCATTGATGTTTGAAAATTTATTTAGCTTTTCATTTATATAAGTGTTATAATTATAAGGCACTTATAACTCATATTTACACATCTATATTAGTAATATAAAAAAACAAAAAACCTCCAATGGTAATTTACATTTTTTGAGCACTGTTTTGGTTTTTTTTTGGTAGAAATTCATATACTGACCAATGAATAGAGTGAGCCTGAAGAGACTCTAAATTCACAAAATTATTCTTTCCCCTGATATTCATACCTGTGACATCAAATTCTATTGAATGTGGGTGGGATATATGTTTTCCTACTAACCAATAGAATATGGTAAATGTAAGGATTGTCACTTCTTTGGCTATGTGCATAAGATTGTAATTTATGCCTTGCTCTCAGATGCTCTTGAGGGCTTTTGATGAAGCAAGCTGTCAGTCTTGGAGAGACACACTTAGCAAGGACCTGAGGGCAGCCTTTAGCCAAAACCCAGCAAGAACTGAGCCCGTCAGTCCAACAACTTGCAAAGAACTGAATTCTGCCAGCAACCACATGCGTTTGAGAGCAGATCCTTCTCCAAGTGAACCTTGAGCTGTGATCACAGCTCTGGCTGACACCTTGATTGCAGCCTTGTGACACACCGCAGAAACATCCAGTGTTTCATGGAGTTTAGTTGTGCCCACACTCTTGATCCCCAGAAACTGTGAGAAAATATGAGAAATGTTTCAATATGCTGAATTTTTTGGCAATTTCTTATTCACCAATAGATAATAATAATGTACATTTTAGGCCTGTTCTCTAATTGCATTTACCCAAGTTACTAAATTCATGTTCATGTTTATGTTCAGGTCCTTTTTTATTTGGTAAAAATGAGCTAGGCCATGCAAAGGAGTCTATCTCTGGTAATTAACAGATTTCGATGGGTCCAGCAAATCTGAAGATCAGACCCTAATCCGTATATTCTTTATTGTGGAAGAGACAACGTCTGATCTTTACTGCTTATATATCTACTTTGATTTGCTTCAAAATCCAATGATGTACATTATTACATCAATACAAACTATATCATTAATGGGAGAGTAAACAAAATATTCAGAAAACAATTTCACCTTTGTATGAGTTGTATAATAATGGAAATACAATTACTCTCCTAGAAATATACTATATTTACATGAAGAGGAGAGTGGTATAATGGTTTTTTGTTGTTGTTGTTATGTTTTTACTTGGAGTAACTCTAAGTGTCTAAGAGAGAGACCCTATGAAAGAGTTGTTTAACATATAGGAAGTTTATTCTTTTTGATGTGCCAGACTTATTTACATGATCAAGGTTGACAGGGCAGTGCATCTTCTCTTCTTTTTTCATGGATTCAGTTTCCTCTCTATCTTTTTCTTTGTCCTCCATAATGCTTTCATTTTCAACATGTGATCCATGTGCTAGTATCTTTGGCATCTCCAGGGAGCTTGTTAGAAATGCTGAATTTTAGTTTCTACCCTAGAATGAAACAATTTAATTTAACATCATGTTATCCATATGCACACCACTGTTTGTAAAGTCTTTCCAAAGGGCTCTGTTAACTACAGTTGTGACACCACCAGTCTGGTTTCAGGTGGCAAGAAGAAATAAACTTGTAGAAGTACACATCCAATGTTTCAGATTTTAGCTTGGAACTTACACATATGCTTTTTGCCAACAACCAGGCAATAAGTACTTAGTCACTGAACTTTACTTAGTAGCGAAGAAGGCTAGGGCATTTTCAGTAAAAAATTCTCTGTGCATGTGCCTGGTGTCAGTTAGCTTTGTCAGAGTCTGCTAGAAATCCACTAGCAAGGTGTTTGATGATTTTTTTACAATTAAGGATATGAATTCAAAAATTGACCGTGAAAACTCAAAACACTTGAGTTTGAAGCTCATCAAAATAGATATATAGGAGGAAGTCTCAGAAATTGTCTACCAGATTTGCATCTTCTTTTTGCTACATCCAGGAGCTCTGCTTGGGAGGCTATGAACCCAGGTAACTCTGTTACTGCTGAAGAGGGTAAGGATTTTAGTGGACATCTCACAATCTCTGACACAGACATTGAGAACCAGGAACGTCCAGAGAAGCATTTTTTACTCAAAATTCATTTCAATTTGACAGAATTTATTGACTACTCATTATGCACCATGTAATAGTCTATCCTTGTCTTCTGAGCTCACATTCTGGTGGATTATGCTACTTCAAAAAGCCCAATAACAAATCCAGGACTTTGTGAGTTCCAAGGATTTGAAGAGTTTGAATGAATGTTTCTCAAATTAGGGACTGCTCTTTTATTTATGAGATTGTTTAAATTTGTACTTTTATTTCCCTTCTGCTCTGTGAAGCCCCATTTTTATATTAATTTTCATCCCTGCACATTCTCTATCATCATACTTCTGGATCTTGGGACAGTAATAAACCGAATCAACTACATTTTCAATCTCTTGTGTGACTATTGCATTTATCTGCTTGCTTTCCTGGTCCTCCACTCTGGATGCTGCTTCCACTTAAAGGGGTGCTGTTTTCTCTCACAGTTCTCATGCCAATGGGCCTGGAAAAGAGGTTTTAGTTACCATTGTTTATCATTACTACTTAACCTCAGTCAGATTATGCCACTTTCAGCACTTCTTTCTTAGTCATCTCTGGTTTACCGGGTCATTCCACTTCATTCCTTGAAGCTTTTGGCTCCTGCTTACTGTACCTCCATGTTTCTGCCATAATTCTTCATGATTTTAACATCCACAATGATGATCTTTCCAATATGCTGCTTTACTAATTGACTGATTGTCCAATAGTTTTTCAGTAATCTTTAATGATTTTAGATACTCTCTCCCATAGTCATACCATAAATTTTGTCATTACCCTTTTATTATCTCAATTTCATACCCACTAATTTCCGACCCCACCTCTATTATTTACCATTTACATGTACCATAGCCCAACTCTAACAATTCCTTGAACCTCGCTGTGATTTATAAAACATTTTTCCTACCAAATTTTTACATGACTCTCAGCAGGCTCCTGCCTAAGAAAATTTGAACAAGTTGTTCCCTATGGCTTTATTATTCTTTCTTCAGATATGTGTTTGGCTTAAAACCTCACTTATAAACCTGGTTTATTACTGAATTGTCTTCTCAATATGATTTTTCTGGCTACTTTTTAGAATCACAACTCCCACTCACTAACATTTTGTATCCCCTATTACTCCATCCCTGCTGAAGAGTCAACAATAAGGTAATATAAATTGCAACACTGAAAAGTCAGGTGATTTTTCCAAGTGCATTTCAAGTGATCCAGAGGTTGGGCTAGTCTATTCAGGTTCATATTTATAGTTAGTGCTAAAGCAGGTACTGACACAAGATGGTCTCTGAGAAATTTCTCATTTTTGTTTGGAGCTTGCCACAATTACTAGGGTGCTATTTAATCTCAAGCATTCCTATCCTCAACTTCTTTTGGCATTAATAGGCACACAAGGGTTACAGCATTAGATTGAAAATTAATGACACCCTGGTAGGAAAATAATTTTCCAGAGCTGTTTTTTTCCCTCACTATGAAAAAAGAGAAAATGTAATTTTTTGCCTGTGAGCATAAGAAGTCATTGTAAAAACTGTAAAAAGTGGTTGACTAGAAAGGGACAAGAAGGTTCTTTTTTGGTGTGGTGGGTATATCCTACCTCTTCATTTTGGTGGTGATTACAAGGGTGTATATATTTGTCAAAACTCACCTATGTGTATGTTTGAAAATTTTGCATTTTGTTGTTTAAATTATAACTAAAGAATTTGATATCCAAATAAATATATGTAATTTTTTTTGTATCCTCTCTTCTTTCCTTTCTTTACTAAACAACCTACTTAAAAATGTTTTAGAAATTTTAATCAACAGTATTTATTAAAATTATTTACATTGTAGTTTATTTTATCAGCATCAATATGATCATTAGGAATAGTAATTATTCTAATTAACATTTAACAAGAATAAGAAACTAGGGGAAGATGATGAATTTGCTAAAGTCCCAGAAATGTAAGTGATAGAGCCAGCATTCAATTATGTCACATCTATTTAACAGGATTTAGAGTTCTGCCTTAGAAAGACTTTGGTAACTTTCAGTTGTGTACATCTCGTAATGAGTTTCAACATATACTTTTCCTTGGAGAAGGGTATGTGCGTGGAATAGGGACAGAAATGTGATGACATGAGCACATGCTCAATGAAATGGAAGATTCCCCTAAGGATGGGAGAGGAGGAAAGGAATGAGGATGAAATCGGTTTACTGATATCCTTGCCTGTGATTAATTGGCCCTGTGCTCCTGGACTAACTTTGCTAAGAAGCTCATTGAGAAAATCCTACAGCTTTGGGAAGGGATGGTAGTAAATCTTGAACCCCTGGAGGCTGAAAGGCAGTTCTGATAATTTGTGAACTCTTATGACATCCCTATAAGTATCTGATGGAGGGAAAAGACATCTTTAATTCTTCTGCTTATCCAGGAAATGTTTCAGGGCAATAGAGCTGAACTTAGATAGGTTTCCACCAAAGATTATCAGGGGTACTTTCTTTTTTATTTCTAAAAAGGAAGCAGAGGTAAGAACTTTATTTTCCTCCTGCCAGTATAATAGACACTTTTACAGCATTTAACTCAAGCCTTACAAAGAGTTGGCTCTTTATGGGAATTTTTCCCTCCCTATAGATTCTGAAAGAGCAAGCAAGAGTGGATCTATCTGATTGACAATTTGCATATTGCAAATGCAAGGCACATGATTAATCTTTAAAACAAACTAAAATTAAAAAATAAAAACAATAACCTCCATTAGGGAAGCATTTATGAAATGGCCACACCCACACTTCACATTCCCTTAACATCTTTATTGGGAAAGTCTCAAATCCACTGAGCAGCCTATTCTGGCCTTCAGCTACCGTCACCTATTTTTCTATTGTGTACCATTCTATCAACTGACGTTCCACTGTGTGCCTTTCCACAAACTGCTATGTCTAATGAAAAGGCATGGCCTGATCTTAAACCCAGAAACCAGAAACAAGCAACCCTAGATGCTTCTCATAACAGGAATTCTCAGTGGCAGGCCCCCTCCACCAGAGGTGAGTTAACACACTCAAACAGTAGAGAATGGTTTCTCTTCTCCAAAGTAAAGTGGGGCATGCAGAGCTGCCATCTATTAATGTCAACCCCATGTCAGAGCAGTTTTTGACTACCAAGGGAGACTGGATGTGATGGGACTTCTACCCCTGCTCTTTTGGACTCTTTGTGCTATGCAAGTTTCAAGGAGATTATTTGCCCTTTCCGGACTCTTTATTCTGTGCAATAAGGGGATCATTTGCTGGAAGTTTCTATTTTGCCCTAAACTTATGTTTGCAGGACACACTCTTGTAACAACTCACTCCTCAACCTCTCTTATGGATGTCATCTCTTTGTTTACAAGAAAAAGATAAGTTTTAGAGCACTTACCATCATCTAGTTCTGTCTCCTGAGAAACCTGAAGTTCCTGGAACATATTTCTCACAGTGATATGAACATGTTGGTGTTTCAGAGAGCCACAACTTTCACTGACCTCTACTTTGTACAGACGTGTTTCAGATCAATTATGATTAAAAAAAACAGCACAGTTAAGGGGGCTAAGGTATAGCACCCTAAACATGCAGATTTATTATTTGCAAAGGTTAAGGGCAGGAAAAAGATAGGGATGCATACTTGGTTACTAATGTTGGGTGTCCAGGAACCACTGTCATAACTGCTTGTGATCAAAAGCTACATCTTCTTTCTCTTGTTGTGTTGAGGAATAATATGTGCAGTGGAGGAGAAAAGAGCAAATTCTTTAATAAAATCATGGGATAAAATTTTGTTAAAGTAATCTTTATCCTTAACATGGTTTTTTGCTTTCCTTTGCACTCTGCATTTTCCCCTCTCACATCTCCTGATTCTTCATCCTTCTCTGACTCTTGCCCTCTGTGACCCTTTATCACTCTGGCTCTTACTCCTTCCCTCATTGTCTAACCCTTCCCCCCCACTATTAATTTTCAAATATACATATAAAATGTTTATTTCTTTATTGACCCATCCAGTAGATGACATCCATTTCATAGTCAGCACAGGTACTGATCATGTCAGTGAATTCCCCCTTTACCAGTTTATTACTCTTGGCATTTTCTTGGCTTTACCTGGATGGTTAGAGTCTGATGTGTGGCATGGCAATTGAGGTGGGGTGTTAGAGGGAGATTGTCAGGGAGCAGGCTTGGGTTCTGGTCCTGGACCACACTGATGGCTCTCAGTCAAACTCTGCCTCCCACCTTACCCTGAAGTGTACAAAGGAGAACAATGCTGACTTGTATTACTTACTTCAAGAGATATTATATGATCAAATGAACAAAAACATGTTCAATCAAAAATGAGGCAATGATATAATTAGAGATTACATCATTTAATTAAATTAAAGAGAGCAAGAGAGAGTAGACGCCTGGTAGTAAAAAGTTAAGTGAGTGAGGAAGTCTTTTAAGGTTTTTATGAGGAGATGGCATTTTAACTTGTTACTCTCTCACAGGTAAAATTGGAGATATGAGGTTCTACCAGAGGAAAAAGCATTAAGCTGTTGTGAAAAAAATATAAGAAAATGGGGCTCTCATGGTATATTTGGGAGGGACATCAAGTGTCATGCTTGACTAGAGCAAGCTTTAGCACAAGCACCAGGAGGAATAGTGGAAAATAGATTATAGTGCAGTGTTAGAGGACTTGAATGCTCAGTGAGTATCTCAAATACTAACTTTAAAACCATGATTAGTATGTATCTTTTAATTTACGACTCATCACATTTTTCAAATGTCAACTTTTACTTTCAAAGGATGGCAAGTGGGATAAAAAGTCAAGGAAGGAAAGAATGAAGAGCAGAGGAAATATCTGAGTTTAGGTAACACAATATAGATCTGTCAGGATCCACTTAAAAATTCCAAGAGTGCCCATGTGTGGTATTGGTATTTATGAAATCTCAGTCTGAATTTCTGGTATTTATGAGTTATTGTTTCTCACAACAAAAATTCACAAAGCTCTCTTATTCAAAGTCTATTTTTTTTCCCATTAATGGACACCATTTATTTAAAAGTTAATGAAATACTAAACACTGTGTGAAAGGATTATTATATTCTGTGTTTTAGACATATAAAAATAATAAAGTTGAAAGAAATTTTTCTTGATCCAACTCTTTTGCAAATATCTATACTCAGAATTATATCTAAACTAACTGACCAAGATCAAGATACATGTTTGATATAGGAAGTACTATTATCCAAATATTTGGGTTCCCTAATTTGATGTTGTCTCATGGAGTTTTACAAAACCTTATGATTCTTTTTTAAGAAAGGAAATGCCAAGTCTGGAGACACTGATGAGTCATATTTGGAATGACCACAGTGTCAGTCTTTATTTTGTTGAAGTCACAAAGAATCCACTGAGTTTCTAAGTACAGGGAACAAAAATACAGATGTCTCCAATGGGGCTCTGATATCTTGAAGGAGGTAGTCACATCATTACAGTTAATCTCAAAATCTTTTGGACAGTATGCCTTAAAAATAATGCTGGCAAAATACTGTTAAATATATCTGAATATGTTTTGTTCTTAGGTATTAGGTACCGAATAAATATTATTAGAAGCTGCTCCCATTTTTCTATACTTCTAATTTTTCTATTTTGCCAATAGAATAATTTCAAATTTTCATAACCTGGCTCATATCGTCTTTAACCATGAAGGCAACTTACTTTCCTAAGCTTTTCTGCTATGACTTTTTAGACTGGGTAAAATAGAGGTTTTATATTGATCTATTTGCTTGATGTGGCAAAGTATTTCCACTAAACCTTTCATTTCATTTTTCTTATCCAATTGCCCTCATTTTTCTGCTTTTCATATCTTTGGTTCCCAAACTTTTCATAATCAAGGATTTATTTAATTCCTGTCACATGACACCTTGCTTTGCTGCCATTCTTCACATTTTTTTCATTTGTCTCTTTTTTATTTTTTTTGAAGATGTTTAAAAATGTTCATCCTAACCACTGTTCACTGTGGGACAACCAGTATAATCCAAAGAAGTGACATGATTTCAGACATCCAAAAAGGAAATTAATGTTTTAATAAAGTTATGCAGCTTTATTATGGGAAAACATATAATTTTAATAAATATTTTCCAAACATTGGAATCCTAGTAGTAAGTACTCATTGCAGGAACTGTATGTTTTGTACATATTAAATTATTTAAATTTCATAGCAACCCTAAAAGGTAGATTGTTTAATAATTTCTGTATTCAAGCAAATAAAGTAAAGCTTGCAGATATCAAGGATCTTGTTAAATGTCACAAAACTATTTGATGGTGGGATGGGGTTGACTCCAGGTAGTGTGGCTGCAGACTGTAGCCATTGATAACTCTGCTCACAGCTCTAATTAAAGTTTCTGAACGTTTGCATCTCAGAGAACCTGGTTTGAAACCTGATCATTTCCACTTAAATTTATAGCTCATCCATTACATAATTTTGAATTCTTCACTGTCCAATCTGTACTTTAGTAGTTTGTACTTTTCTCTGCATATGCTTTCTTCTCTTCTAACACCTCCTACGTGGTGCCTTACTGAATTAATGATCCTATCTACATTTACCTTAAAACTCATTTAAAATATTAAGAAGAGAGGAGCATTTCCGCCCATTCCTCACAATATCTCCAGCTTATTTTAATTCACTATTTAAAACAAAAGATAAATGTGGAATTACATAAGAAAATGGCATACATACGATAATTTTATTTATTTATTTTGTAAAAATGAACTAAATTCAATGGGAAAATTGAATGGATGATCTAAAAAAGGAAAAACAATGACAGTAGAAGACAAATACAAACACAGAAGAAAAAGCAATTTCATAGCACTCGTAAAAGCAGAGGATGAGACATGCATGGTGTTTACTCTGAGTCAGATCTTTTTCATTAATCAGCACAGTATACATAATTATGTCTTAAGAAGCTTGACCAAGATCACAGCTAGTAAATAATGGAGCTGGGATTTGAACTCATGCCTTCTGGCTCCAGTAGCTGAAATCGTAACTAAGATATGTAAAAATTATTTTGCTAGATTAATATTCATCTGAAGTAAAATAACAAGATTCAAATAGATGAGCTGAAAAAAAAATAAGGAAAACAATTTTAAAAGAAGTACATAAAATACAAAATTTTGTTGGTAATACTTTCAAATGAAAATAATAAAATATAATTTTATTGCTATTAACCTGAAATAACAAGATAACATCACAAGACAACCTGTATTTTGCATATGTAACAGTTTATGTGAAATAAAGACATACTTGTAAGATAAAAGGGAGTTCACTACAGAAATAGCCTCACTAAAGGAGTTTCTAAAGTTGGTCAAATCTGGAAAAAAGGAATAGTGATGGAAAAAATCGATAAAGGTGTGTGTTAACTTAGTGAACACTGTTTTAAAAATGTAATGATAACACATAGAGTTCAATTAAATGTTCATCTAAAATGCTGTTTAAAAATGGCATAAAATTTAATTGAAGGGGATGAGGGTTAAAGCATTTTAAAGTGTTTGTACTGCCCAGGAGGAGGCTAAAAATAATCCTCAGGATTGAGGAATGAATGATGGACTAAAGTAGACTTATTGCTATTCTACTGTAGATTTATTGTGATTCTAGCAGTGGAAAAACATTTGTCATTGATATGAAGGCAGTAGTCACTGGAGGTTCTGAGGACAGAGAGAGGGGAAAAACAGGTATAATATGAGGGGATTTGGGGGAATTGGGAACTGTCCTGAATTCTATTGCAATGACAGATACAGGCCATTATATATCTTGTCATAACTTACAAAATTGTGGGGGAGAGACTGTAAACTACAATGCAAACTATAATCCACACTTAGTAGCAATGCTCCAAAATGTGCTCATGAATTGTAACAAATGTACCACACTAATGAAGGGTGCTGTTAATGTGGGAGAATGTGGGAGGGGTAGGAAGCAGGGCATATGGGAATCTCCTATATTTTTAAAGCAACATTTATATAACCTAAGTATCTTTTAAAAAATAAAAAATATGTATTAAAAAAGATAAGGATTTATGTGAAGATGTAAAAATGGCTAAAGTAATCCCTAAGGGGTAGAAATAAAATGCTTAACTTCCAAACTAGTAAAGAAAAAAATAGAGTGATAAAAGCAAAAGTTGAGGAAAATAAAACTCAGTTAAAAAAAAAATCAAGAAAAGTGTGGTAAAAGGGGAAGCAAAAGGAGTTCATAAAGTACTATCATAGAAACAAAACAAATATGCCAGCAAATGATAATGTAAATTTCAAATGTAAAAGATGAATTTTGTGATGCTGGTTAAAACAAACAATGAAATCTTACTATATGTTGTTTATGGGAGAAATATAAAAAGATAATCTTCAAAAAGGTTGAACGTGAAAGGATAAATTACGTATACCAGGAAGCACTAACAAGCGAACACTAGCAAATGTGGCAATATTATTTTCATATTAAAATAGGATGTAAGTCAAAAAGTATTGGATAGAGACCAAGAGGGCATCGATCTAGGTGGGTACTCACGAACTAGATCTCCAGGGACGGCCGATTGTGAACAGGTTCCTGTCCGAGGGTCTGTGCTGTGGGCGCACAGAGTGAGAAGCTTGGGTCATCTAGCAGCGCGCAGATCAACGGCGTGATCGGTGGAGATTCGTGAGTTCTGAGCCTGCCTGTGGTGGTCAACACAGACGGATGAGCCCCACCCACACAGAAAACAGCTGGCTGGAGCCCCGTATCCTACATCTGCGACTCCCGCTGCCTGCCGGCATGAGGGAGCATACTCTGAGGGAGGGAGGGCTCTGACAGAAGGTGGAGAGGGGTTTAACTTCTGTGGATTTGGCTGCCTGGAACCCCTCATAGCTTTGGGGAGCAGATATGCCAGCTCGAAACAGTGCCAGGCTGAGGGGAGAGACGAAACTGCTGAGCAAAGTTGATTTACCCAGCAGCCCGCTGACACCAAGGCCTGGCCACAGAGGGGGCAGCGTCATCCAATTTTATCGCTCTGCACTGACAAGCATCAAAGCTAGAGCGCTCCTGGGGAGGTCAGGAAGTGAGTAGGGCTTGATTAGTTTCCACGACTCTATTTAGGGTCCCCTCGGTGAAGGGGGTGATCTAGCAGAGGACTCATTTTGAGTCCCTTATATACCCCCTCACAAAAAAAAGTCACTTTAAAAAATGAAATCCTGTTCTTAATTTAGTATAATACTAAAAATCTGCCTCAAAACCTACGATAGAACCCTGAAGGGAAATTGATAAACGCAAGCAGGCTGAGAGGATCCACAAGTACACTAGAAGGAACACTTCTTCCTTAGCTTTGTTTGACTGCTTGATGGTGTGATTGTTTGGCTTTCCTCTGTTCATTTGTTGTCTCTTGCTTTTCTTTCTGCTTTCCTCCCCCTTCTTTTTTCTTTCATTTTTTAAAATTAGGTGCTGCTAGCTTGTCTTTTTTGCTGTGCTTCTTCTTCAGTGATTTCCCATTCTCTGTCCATATTGATATTGTATCACAAGCTATTTCTTATCCTTCCCTCATCTCTCTGCCTTCTGCTTTCTCTTGTGGCTCTTAGACACCACACTTTTTCATTAGCTCACAACTGAAGGGTGTCAATCTCTATTCTATCTATTTTGTTTTCTTCTTTTTTAAAAAATAATATTAGCCTT
>JAQZBX010052671.1:0-19069 GCA_029593785.1 Cabassous unicinctus | reverse complement strand
AAAAAAAGTGGAATACCTACAATGGACTGGGAAACTAAATAGAGGAAAACATATGTAATGATTTAGAAGGCCAGAATGATGAGAAAAGAAAGAGTAAAGAAAGGGCTGAAAAGAAAAAGTTAATAATAATGAAAAAAGAAGAAAACAGAATAGATAGAATAGTAATCAACAACCTTAAGTTTTGTGTTAATGAAAAAAGGTGGTATGTAAGAACCACAACAGAAAGCAGAAGGCAGAAAGATGAAGGAAGGAAAAGAGATAGCATTGGGAGACAAGCTCAATATAGACAAAGCATGGGAAATCATGGAAGAAGAAGTACAGCAAAGAAGAGATAAGCTGGCAGCACCTAATTTAAAAAGAAAAAAAAGAAAAGAAAAATGAAAGGGGGGAGGAAAGAAGAATGAAGCAAGAGATAACAAAAAAAAAAAAGAAAAACAATCAACCACACAAGCAAGTAGTCAAACAAAACTGAGGAAGAGCAGTGTTCCTTCTTGGGCCCTTGTGGAACCTCTTAGACTGCTTGTGTTCATCAATCAATTGCCCAGCAAGATTCTATCTGCAGGTTTTGAGGCAGATTTTAGTGATTAAGCCAAGTTAAAATTTTTTTTTATTTTTTAAAGTGACTGTCTCTTTTTTGTGTGTGTGTGAAATAAGGGACCCATAAGAAAGCCTCTTCTAGACCACCCCCTTCACTGAGGGGCCCTAAATAGGCTCGTGGAAACTAAACAAGCACTTTCCACTTCCTGGCCTCCCCAGGGGAGCTGAACTTATGATGGCTTGTCAGTGCATAGCCAAGCCACAGTATCACCAGGCTGTTAGGTAAATCAGGGTTCCTCAACATATTTGCCTCTCCCCTCAGCCTGGTGCTGCTTTAAGCCTGCTTATTTTTTCTCCAAAGCTTTGTGGGGGTCCAGGGAAGCAAACCCACAGAAAGGAAACCCCTCTCTACCTTCTGTCATAACTCTTCCCCTCTCAGAGAATGCTCCCTCTCACCGGGTTGCAGGCAGGAATCAGGGCATATCCCTTGGCAGGTAGGTAAATCGACCTTTCCCAGCAGATTCACCACTCCCCTTAGCCTGGTGCAGCTTCAAGCCAGCTACTTTGTTCTTCAAAGTTGAAAGGCATTCCAGGCAGCCAAATCCAGAGAAAGGAAACCCCTTTCGACACTCTGACAGAACCCTTCCACTCTTGGAGAATGCCCCTTCTCACCAGGTTGCCGGCAGGAGTCGCTGCTCAAACCAGCCTTTTTCCCTGAGGGTGGGGATCAGCTGTCTGTGTCAACTACCACAGGCAGGGGAAAAACTCATGAATCTTTCCTGAGCAATCCACCTATCCATCAAGCTCCTTCCAGATTGATGTCCCCAAGGTTCTTGCTCCGTGCACCTCCAGCACAGACTCCTCATGCAGGATCCTGTGCCCAATCAGCCCTCCTACAACAATGAGTGAGTGAGTGCCCTCCTAAACTGATGCCATCTTCGGTTTGAGGCTCATCAACCTAGTTTGACCTTAGGCAATTAATTTTAAAAGAATTAAAATTTTACAAATCAATTTTTTGATGTATTTATTTTCATTTTTACAGTTAGCTTCATTTATACATATGTTTAGCAGAACTGTCATTCCATTATCATATACCTATGTAGGTAATTTTTTCAAACAAATCAATTTTATTAATACATGTTAATAAAGAATACAATTTATTCAAAATGTACAATCAATGGTATTTGGTATAATCACATAGTTCTGCTTTCATCACTTCAATCATTGTTAGAGTATTTTCATTCTTTGAAAAATAATAAAAAAACAAACAAATGAATAAGAAAATTACTCACTTCTCTATGTCTGTATCCTTCCCGCATTGTATATAGCTGATGTTTCTTGTAATTGGTCCAAAGTGTATAATCAATGACTTTCAGAGACTCAGCTTTTAAAGTACGAGTCTCCTGACAGAAAAATTATTTTTCTCTCTTATTTGTATGCATGTGCTGTTTTTCCTAACAAATATTCATTAGGAACTGATATTTGAAAGTTGTTCTCAGTGGGTATTGAAATTAAATTCTGGAATTTTTTTTAACAATCTTTACTTTAAATATAACTTATTATCTCTGGCTTGTATCATTATCATTGTCAAGTCTATTATAATAATTATATTTGTTCTTCTATATTTGATATGTATTTACCTCTGAGTGTGTTCATAATTATATACTTTTGTTTTTAAGCAGTGAATCTGATGAACCTACATGTCTTTTATGGTCAGTTGACTGTTTCTCTATTTATGCTTCGTTATGGTTCACTGATATTTGGGGCCCTGTGATTTCATCTTTCCTTAATTTTGGAAATGTCTTGGACATTATCTCCTTAAATATTTCTTCTGGTCTATTCCCTCTCTATTCCTGTTGCTGAACCTTAACTACATGTACAATAAACTGTTTGATATTGTCCCACAGCTCTTGGAAAATTTTTTACTACTTTTTTTTCTTTAAATATCTTTCTATTTGATTAATTCCTTCTGGCATTTATTCAAGTTAACTCACCCTTTTCTCAGTTTTATGGACTCTACTTATGAACTTTTGAAGGATTTCTTTATTTTCTGATATAGTGTTTCTCTGTGTATGCTTTTGAATATTTTACAGTATTTTATTGGAAATTACCTTATAGTATCCACCTTTGATGAAATTTTCCATTTTTCTGTGCATGTTGTACATCTTCTCCAGGAGATATTTTAAGCTATTGTCAATGCTATTTAATCAAAGACGATGAAGGGCACATGTGGTTCAACAAGGTGGCTTCTCCACTCAACGCAGTGAGTAAGAACACATGTCATGCAGAAATGTGCAGATTCTTCATAAGAGGGTGTTAGAAGAAACTATGATAGGATATAGGCTTTGTTTGTATTATTAGGGAGAGGCTATGTGGAAGCAAATTCTGTTATAGATTGGATGCTCTCAGAAAACCGGAGCAATCCTATGATTAGGTATCTCAATAAATCTTATCTATTGTTATGACTAAAGAATAAAGTTGTAGTTGGCAAAGTAATAGTGGTCTTTCATTTGGTTAGACAGGAGGATGTTTGGTATTTTGTATGTTGCAATTTAATGTTAACTATCTCCCAGCCAGACCCCAATCTTTCTCATGAACATTTGCTAGATCCCTGCAGAGAAGATTTTGAGACTGAATGCAAACCTCTTGATTCTAGGTTTCTCTTCTTTTTCCACCTGATGCTCTAGGTCATACTTGGCTTAACGATTCTTTATAATTTAGCTGATTTATTATTACCTGCTTGTACTATGTCCAACTATTTCCTCCACCCTTTGACAAACTAGAAATGGATCATTTGTCACATCTTTTAGAGGATCTGATCCTTATTTTGAATTAAAATTACTTAAATGTTTGCAACATCAACTTTCTGGTGAGCTCATGAAAAGCTATGATTTTTAGATTGTACGGCTTTTTAAAAAGTTGTTAAGAATTGTAGCAATATTTTGTGCAGATTTCTGCATCTAAGTAGAAGTATAAGTTCTATATTCCTTTTTCAATTTTATCATGTGGTTGCTTTCAATATCTTCTGCATAACTCCACACATGGCAGTATAATATATTTCTGGGGTTCTAGTTCTGTACTTTTAAAAATGTAATTGAACTTCAAAATCATTATAGGTAAAACTGACCTTGTCTACTTTCTTTTCCAAATGTTCTCCTTCTTCAACTTCATCATTTTCCTTCTCATTTTCTCCTCCTTTCTTCTTCTACCTCTACCTGTACTCCTTTCATTTTTCCAACTCATTCTCATTCCTCTCCTCCTCCTCTCCCTCTTCCTAGCCATTCTGTTCTACATCTCATTCTATTTTTATCATCTTCATCTTATTGATCTCCCAGGATGAAAACCTGCAAATTCTTCATGTATCTTAATAATATCGTAATAATTTCTCAAATCTAGTGAAACCAATTCTTCCTTATTTCTATTTCTTTTTTTTTTATTTATTTAAAGATACTTAGCTTACTTAAATGTTACATAAAAAATATAGGGGATTTCTATATGCCCCACTTCCTACCCCAACCACATATTCCCACAATAACAACATCCTTCATTAGTTTGGTACATTTGTTACAATTGATGAAAACATTTTGAAGAATTGCCACTAAGTGTGGATTATAGCTCACATTGTATTTTACACTCTCTCCCAAACATTTTTGTAAGTTATGACAAGATATAGAATGGCTTATATTTGTCATTGTGTTGTCATTCAAGACAACTCCCAAATTCTGAAAATGCCCCCAAATTACACCTATTTTTCCCTCTTCCTCCTCTCAGAACCTCCAGTGGCCACTGCCTTCACATCAATGATAAAAGTTCTTAACATCCCTTTCTCTCTTATTTCTACCATTGACATAATGAAGAATTCATTATTTCATAAATTATTGTCAGGAAGCATGCGAATCAGTGGACAAATTAAAAGATCATTTTGGTCTTTCATTCTATATATTAAAGTAGTTAAAAGCAAGGAGTCTGTACTAAGAAAATTTAATTTTGCTTGCTAGTATCACTCATATGAGCGATGTAGTTTTGAACAAATTACTTAAATTGTATATGCCTTTGTGCTCATCTGAGATCTGTTATGGTAGGTAATAATGGACTCACCTCTTGGATTTGTTATGAAGATATAATCATTAGTATTCATGAATAATAATATATTGTCCAGTAACTATTATGCAACATAATAGAATTGCTAATTCTTGCTAGTAACTGTTATTCATTTCTTGACTCACCATTTTCTAATATATATATTAGTAAACTAGTTTGCCCTGGGCATACAATTTTTTAGACAGACAAAATCCTGCCTTTAAGCCATTGCAGTTTCAATGTAGTGCTAGATATATGTATAATTAAACTTTCATAAGAGTAAGTACGAAATGACAATTGTTTTACGTATTTACACAGTGTGTTCCAATGTGAGCAATGGAAGTCAAAGAACTCATCTTTAATGGAAATATAATAGAGGTCAGAGATTAAGAGTAAAAAGATCTAACTTGAGAGATAAATATATCAACTTACCATATTAACCTGATAAATAGAAAATTATGGATATTATTTATTTTCAAAGATTTTTGCTACTTTACTAGGAGAAAAAGTGGATAATACATTTAATGCAGATTAACTTGATATCAACTTACCTAATTTGTGGACTGAATTATTGGTCAGAAATTGAAAAGCTTAAGTGAGGACATCCATGCTCCTCGTACTAAGATTTTATTTTCCATACAAAAATTATTTTAGTTAATTTGAAAAAACAGCTAAATTGATAAACCAGGGTATAAAAATGGCTAAATCTTTGCTATGATCATTTGAAAACCTGACTTGAATGGAAGGAGACTTGTACTGATCTGGGAATGCTGCAAACATTTAAATTTTTATAAGAGGAGTCTTTCATTAATTGTTGTAATTGTGAAATATGAGGAAACATTTTCACATCAAAAGATTGTATTAAATATAAGGAAGAAGGAGTTATTAAAATTATATAACATAAAAGGTTTCCAGATGACTACAAATTGGGATAGCTTAGCCTCACATTTTTACTTGTCTCACAGGAAAGCCTTCATAAACAGTAATTTGTACTTTTTACTAACAATTTTTTTCTATTACTTCTTCAAGAGCAGTGATGAACAAGGCAGCAGCAAGTATTCTGGAGGTAGATACAACCCTTTATCCAAAGAAAAGCAATGAAATGTCTTTTTCTTTTCCAGATTTCTTTCTTGAAATTATCAATAAGTTGTCCATTTTCTCTCTTCATATGCTCACTAACCTTTTAAAGTACTTGGATGGAGTTTTGAGACATATTTTTGCCAAAAGAAAGCACAACCATTTCAATAGTATATTGTAGTTGATTATATTTTCACTAAAATGATGATGGAAATAAGTATCACCCAATGATCACTATTAAAATTGTTTATAAACCTAATTACTGAAAGAATTAAATCATGAAATTTGCCACAAGGTACATTTGATTTCTTATATTATTCCCTATGCCATCAAACTGTGTATTATTTAATGGAGTGTGAAGAAAAAAAATGCATGGCAAAAAAAAATGTTAAAGAGGCACCTATATATGAACAACAAGCGTTCCTAATTGAACACAGTAGAAACCGACATCCATATTTAAGAGCAAGATTTCCGCACGGTAACTTTCTTTTTCTTCAGTGTGTCCTAGCCAAGTATATTGGCCCAAGTATTTTCCAGGGTTTAAAAGAGTAAAACATCTTTCATGCAATGGGCCAGGCTGCATTTATTGATCTACAAATGATTTTTGTCATTGAAGTGAACAGCAATAAAGTTTTGTCATATTGAGATGTTTTTATGTCAAAAACAGAATGTGTAAATGATCTTAAAATTACTAGAGTGAGAAGAAAACAATATATCTTTCTTTCCCAGAAAGGCTTTCTCAGATCTAGGTGAAATAATATTTTAATACCCAGAATAAACGGCTTCATAAATGTGTTAGAAAAAAATATGCTCATTTGCCTCAGAGAATTCTAGAGTAAAAATATGTAAGTAAGCTAAATTTTAATTTCTGTATAAATTCAGACAACTTATGTTGTTTCGTGAAAACACATACAAGAAACCTTATAAAAATTTATAAATTAATTTCAGTCGTGATGTTATCAAGAAATAATCTAATTTTTGTATTTATGTATTTTGGGGATCACAAAACACACATTTCCTTAAAACAATTTCTTCATTCCATTTTTCTGTACCACAACCTTTCTCTCCCTGTATTTCTCTCTGCCTTTGAATAATACTTGTATTAAATACAAAAGTATTTCCTGAAGAGTGATAGGGACAAAACAGCAATTAGGAAGATAAGAAGAAGCATAGTAAAAGGAAATAAAATTATGCAAGCAAATTTTGGAAAATGTATCAATAGTTAGACTACTTAAGGAATCCATTACATATTGCATTTTGACTAACAACTACAGGAAAAATTCCAACAAGATTACAAATCTAACATCACATCACTGCCATAGCTGAGAAAAGACAATTGTGGAAGACTGAGATTCTCTATAACCCTGTATTAAAATGACCATTTTAGTACTTATTGACAGTGTGTTCCAACTGGAGGGCATGGGTCAGCGCACCTGCAAGACCAAAGAACACACTCAACACTGATGAGATTTATTGGGACTTAACAAACAGAAGAGGGTCTCTAAAGGTGGAATTTCAGAGAATGAAAGTAGTGCTCTTCAAAGAGGTGGGAAAATAAGGGGCAATATAAAGGGATCAGAACAAAAACATTTCCTAAAAGAGTTTCTGCTAGGGTCACATGAAGCACACAAATGGGATCTGGTGATGTTATTGTAGGAAGGAAGTGTACAGCTTAGAGAAAATTACAGTCTATGATACCATTTGTATGTTATTTTTCCTTTGGGGAGGGTCATTAATTTTTAACTTCTATTTGGGCACACAGGTGTCTACATGCTAGTAACTTCATTTCATTTAAGGAGGGAGAACTTCTATTTGGGCTTCCACACCGTGTAAGCTTGGAAAAGTTACTTCATCTTTCCATCATATATAAAAACAACTACAAACTAAATTTTAAGGCTTGTCTTATTCTAATTCATGGACAAGGTGTCATGACAAAACGCTTATTTCTTAGATGCATTTAAATATCTGTATTAAATTAAATTTTTGATATTATATAAAAGATGCATAAAATTTAAATATCACATACACATTTTATGAATCTAAAATAAATAAAAAGGAATTCATGAAATCAATTAATTTTTATCAAATATTGATAAATGAATGGGTTCTCAACCAGAAGCTAAGTAGTTCTTCTTTAAGATATAAATGTGTGTGTGTTTGTTATATCAGAGTAAATATATATTAAATATCATCCCATTAAAAGTAAATCCAGGAAATACCAATATTCTATGTTTTAAGTGACCAAAGTTATTCATCTATGTCACCACATTTTGTTTATGAACATGTGAATGAAATAAGAGTATGTTTTACTTAAATTCTCCTGATATTCTTAACAATATAATTTTCTGGCTATTCTTGTTCATTTATCTTCTCTGTAGAGCAATAAGTTGGTTTTGAAATGAAGGCTTTTTTTTTTTTAGGAAATCATATCCCTTCACAGAAATTCTCTACATCAATATAAGGAAATGGAAACATGGTATAGAATGCACCATTCATTCATCCAGACTGATCTGCAAAGAGGTATTACTGTAAACTAATATTTAAGGACTATTTAACTGGTTGTGTATATGTATAGCTAATTTAACTTTAAGAGGAGATAGATGCTACAAAAACATACATCTTGAATTTTTTAAAATGATCAATATGAAAGACTCGAAACCATTTCCTCAACTCTTACATAAACTGAAATCATAAAGTAACATGCGTCCAGGAGAACAGTTTTACAAACATTAAATGAAAAAAAAAAAAAAACATTCTATGATAGCAGTTACCACAGATTACTAAGTGGTTACTAGTGTTAGGAATTTTGTGGACATAAGTTTATATGTTCTACATTGCAGTCTGCAAACTAAATAATTCGGTGTCCCTTTATAAAAGAGAAAATGAAGCAAGATAAATATTTTGACCAGTGTCACACAGTTGGTTGGCAGAGCCAGGGTTTAAGTTCAGATTTCTGTGACTCCATGTGATAAGCCAATAACCATATATACAATACCATTGTGTTATGCAAAATTCTGGATTCATTGTCACCTAGAAACAGTACAAACTATATCCTCCACTATTGAATTATTTTTATAAAGCCAACAAGCTTAAAAGAAAATAAAATTTTAAAATAATGCAAAATCAAATGACTTCTACATCAATTATCTAAATTTTACATTCATACAATATTCATTTAAAATCCTGTCACAAAATAAAATTATGATTCCTAAATGACATACACCAAATAGATGACTGAAAATTAATTTTCTTTAATAATTCCCTGTAATTTAAATATGGTCTCATCTTTCTACTTCTGCTCTTCTTTTATCTTCCCTCAAGAAATTAAAGCAGATATCTTAAATGCAGTTCTATTGACCTGTTTATGTAGAGACACATTCCTATTTTCCCAGCAATATTCCATAGAAGTTGTATGGTTCAATTTAAATGTAACTCTGTGTAAACTAGAACACCCTACCTCAAAATTAAATATTAAACACATACTCTAGTTTGAGATGCAATGTTTTAAAATATTGTGTAAGTGATGAAAAACTTTTCTTCTTAGCTCTGGAATTGAATTGGTCATACAATTTTATTAAACTGTTAAAATTATGAATTTAGATAATTATGCCAATTTTTTGTCTCTTCATAGAGTCCACAAAGGATGCTCAAAGAGAAAACAATAATTATCTTCTGCAACAGAAATGCAACAAGTTGAGATTTCTTCCCCCTATCCAACAAATGAAAATTTTTAACAACAAACTACATGAAAAAAATGACTAGTGAAAGCAATTTGGCTCCTAATAAAAAATTATCCTTCAGTGGAAAAACCATATGGCATAGACTAGGAAAAGTATTATTTTCTATATATAGTCCTAATTATGACATGTATTAGTTACATAACATTAGGTTATTAACTTAAATTACATGAAATCCAGTTTCCCTTTTTATTTGGGAAAATAACCTCTTTAAAGCCTTAAGAATTTGATAAATGTGTGTAATAAAATATTGTGATAACACAGCCTATGATATAATTTATAATTTTTTAATAAAAATTACAGTGCTTCTTATTTAAATTTTAAAGTTTTATAGTCCAAAGTGGCAGAAAAGATAGTTCACACTCATTGAGAATGTCACAGAGAGAAGAAATATATCGACTAGAAGTTTTAATAGGTGGGTCAGTAGAGAGAAAACAATAATATTCTATGTTATAGAATATTAGAATATTAGAGGTCTGGTAGAGTTAAAGGTAACATGTTTTGAGTTTTATATGAACCTTCCTTGTCTTAGGTATCTTATATGCTAATCTAGAGACTAATATCTGGCTATGTGTGGTTCCCACACCAAGAAATTCTAACTTAGTGGATGGGCAATGTCACGAAATCCCTTTTCAAGTGAACGTTAAATCTGTTGAAATGACCAGTCATTCCATAAAAGAGGTGGAATGTCTAGTTGCCCTCTCATTAAAACATGCATTATAATTATGTTGTAAAGATGTGTGCCTTTTTAAGAATATATATCATCCTTCATAGAAGAGGTGGCCTATATATGATGGAGAATTTTACAAGAGTGACACTGAAATCATGCTTCTCTTGTTCAAACATAATGGTGTTCTGTACCACAATCTTTGTGGCCTACATGTGCATTCTATCTAATATCCTGAGAATTAATTCTACTTTATGAAAGCACAAAAGCTTCTCTACTTGTGCCTTCCTCCTCCAGGGACTATGATTTTTATTTATTTAAAACCAAAGAGGTCCTTAGGAAAGGACAAAGTGGTATCTGTCTTTTATACTATGGTGATCCCCATGCTGAATCCTCTCATTTATAGTGTTAGGAACAAACAGGTGAAACATGTTCTCATTAGAGTCACGCAGAAGAGAGAGGGCTCCAAACAATTGAAGAGACAATGATGCTGAATATTTGAGATCATCTTTCTTTTTTTCCCATTTGGGTATTTACTTTGTTTCTCTCTAAATACATTAGAATCTTTTTACTTGTTTACATTTTTGTCCAATCATCCTCTACTTGAAAATACATGCTCTGGACATTTCCAAAAACACATATTTAGAAACCTACATCATATGTAGAATCCAAGAAATATGTGTTAAACCTGTTGCTTATATATGTTA
Source organism: Cabassous unicinctus (assembly GCA_029593785.1). Lineage (NCBI taxonomy): Eukaryota > Metazoa > Chordata > Mammalia > Cingulata > Chlamyphoridae > Cabassous > Cabassous unicinctus. Next base: position 8,264 of record JAQZBX010052671.1, on the reverse strand, counting down.
CTAAATAATTTTCTAAATAAATCTATGAATAACTGCAAATCCATTGGATTTTCATAAAAATTAATTCAGACATTGATTTTAAATTTTTATGCAGTACCAATAAATTTTGGCTACTTTATCACAACATTTACATTCTTGCAAAATTTGAATACTCAATACCTTTTGTTATTATTATATTCACTGGTTTTTTAAAAATACTTTTGTCTTATTTATAAATAGCTAAAAAGTGAAAACAGCACTTCAATATTTGGTCTTAAAGCAAAATAAAACATTGTAATAGAATTAAGTAATAGAAAAATTATTTGTGTACATTGAAGAAGAAAATATGGAAAATATTTTTAAATGTTAGAAAAATAGAAATACCCTAGCATTTCTGATAAGTCTTATTCATGATCTTCTTGACTAAACTCAAATATGTGTATGTATTTATTAACCATTATACCAAATATTTGACATTTTATTTTTCTCATTTATAGCTTTTGTTTTCCATTCATCCTTCAAAGATTTTGTAAATCCTTTATCATTTACATTTTTGAGATGGAATGTTTTCTTGGTACATAAGCAAAATCAAGAATCTCATCTTGCATTGTTTTAAAACCTGAAGTTTTGTAAATACATGAGGTTAAATAAATCCATGTTAGTATCTCTTTTGTGTCTACATGCTAAATATTTGGAAACTCTATGATTATGAAATATGTCAACAAGATTCAGAGCATTAGTATTCCATTCTTTTAATTTCAGAAATAAAAAATAGTTCCTTTCTCCTAATTCCTATTAGTTTACAATAGTCTTTAAAAATAAATAAATTCTTCCGTTAAAATCTGGGCTCAATTACTAAAATCTTAATAGAGAAAATTTATATACCTAAGAATGGATAATCAATCCATATTTTTTTAGATAGTTTGAAAAGTTTTCCATTAAAAATGTCTCTATATAGTCTGGAAATTCAGCTTTATTTCCTCTATGTATATTTAAGATATTGCATTTTCTTCATTTATCAACTATTTTACTTTTACTTTAAACTTTTACAATAGTTATATCTTTTTGCAATTAAGTGATTTTTTATTATTTTAACTTATATTAGGGTTTTCTTTATAGAATTATATCTGTTTTCTGAAATGATTTTTGAATAATTAAAATAATATTCAACCTGTTTTATGATTTAAAATTTTAACCACTTTTCAAAAGTTCATCATTGGTCATTAATTCATTCAAATAATTAAAGTGTGTTTAATCCTCTACATTCTGAATTTCTATGTAATTTTTTTCTCATCATATATAATATCCATATAATTTACTGTATTTTGTCTTGTTTTCCTCTGAACTCTATGTTGTGTAGAATCTCTATTTATTGTAGTCTTTTTTCTTCTGTTTGCAATTACAGATTTCTTTGATAAGTTGTTTTTTAATAATATATTTTGCACTAATCTCTCATAATTTACTTACATTGTCTTTTATTTATAAATGCTTTAAAATTTCTGGTCATTTATTTTAACAGTGTTGGCCTTGCTTTCATTTACGTACATTTCTACAGTTTAGAAAATGCATACTGTTCTTTGGTGCTGGCAACATTGTCGAACAGATTTTTCAGACAATGATAAGTCCAGGGTTTGCTAAGTTTTCATTGAGTATATATTTTGGAAAGCATTTATAATGTTATTAAATAATGTGATATAAGCTATGGAAAATATGAAAATACTAAGCTATTTTCAGGTCCCCATGTATATCAGTGCATATTGTAAACACATAAAATTTAGTATGAAGTATTTTTTAAGGCAAAATCCTTTTGTTCAGGATGGTATGTGAAAGTTACATGTAGAACTTGAAGTCTTCTAATAATGTTAAATAAAATAAGACCAGAATAGAGTATGACAAAACATGGGCATTAGTTTTTATTTGCAACTGATTGCTGGAATATAATAATGGTAAAAGTGGATTATATTTACTGAGCCCTACTGAGTGTCTGGCAATAGTCAGTGTGCTTTAGGTATATAATCAACATGGTTTTTTTCACAAGATAACTCACAGGTGGGTAGTTGAAATAGCTAAAATTTCAGCTCAGTTACTGTAAAGTCATCCTCCTTATTGGGTAGGGTAGTCTTAAGAGGTGCAGGCTGTCAGTGATGGGGGAATATGTGGAGAGGGTTGTACCTGGGACATACCTCTAAGGCATATGAATATGTTCATATGTTCATGGGGCATTGTCTCAGTGGACAGAAACCCACAAAATAATGGAAAGACTATTGAATTCCCATCCTGAGGAGTCCTGCTACATTCTCTAATAGAGTGGGAAGAATCTCCTGGGAATAGGGGAAGTGCCTACTGAAGGAGGACAGACCATTACAACAAGCCCTTGATATTGATTATACTTATGAACCTTTTCTGTGATCTTGAATCTTAGCCTAGTGTTATATATTGCCTAACATTTACCTCCTGAAAGCCTCCTTTTTGCTCAAAGGTGGCCTCTCTCTAAGCCAGTCTCAATATGTAAATACACTACCATCCCCTTGCCATGGGACATGACTCCTAGTAATGGGACTCACTGGTACTGAGGGATTATTACCAAGCACTGATTAGAGATGAATCTGGAAAAGACTTTGACCAATAGAGGAGAATATTAAATACAAATTAGTTTTTTTGGCTAAGAGATTTCAAAGTGAATCTGGAGGTTATTCTAAAGGTTATGCTTATGCATGTCTCAGCAGGATCTCATTGACTGCAACAGTATACACTGCTTCAAAAAGTGGGGCTTCTGAGGGCTCTAGACACATCATGAAACTATAGGCAGGGCAGACCATCTCATGAATTCAGCATCTGGCAATGGGCCTTAAATTGGAATATATGCTCCCCAATGTAAAAGAGTTAGACTCATTTATAAATTCCCTATGCATGGCTTTTCTGACCATTTTAAACCTTTAACTAGCACTATACTTGTTAAATATATGTCCACAGACTTAAATCTTCAGTCTGTTCATATGCTGCTGAAGGCCAATATCTCAGCAGAGTTGCAACACCTACCCGTCTGTTCATCGGACTTACCCTGGGAAAGTAACAAAAAGATGATGATGAACAATGCCCATCACAGGAAGGGAAGAATGCCTGCAACTGCAGGCAATACAGTTCCATCTCTCTGTCCCATGGGATCTAATTCCCTTCTCAATCAGAGACAGGGTGGGCATCACCATCTTAAAATCCTCAAGTTTGATGAATGAACAAACATAAGGGGTGGAATGCACTGTGGACTAAAGTAGACTTATGGTTATTCTAGCTATGGAAGAACTTGTATCATTGATATAAAGTCAGTGGCCATCACAATTTCTGAGGGGAGGGAATGGGAAGAATAGGTGCAACATGGGCCATTTTGGTACACTGGAAATGTCCTGCTTGACATTGCAATGACAGATACAATCCATTATACAAAACCTAAAAAATTGTGCAGGGCAAAGTGTAAACTATAATTCAAACTATAGTCCTTGGTTAGTACAATCCTTCAATATGTGTTAGTTAATCAATTGTAACAAATGTACCACACTAATGAAACATGTTAATGTGGGGAAGTATGGGAGGGGAAGAGGGTGGGGTATATGGGAATCCCCTATATTTTTGATGTAACATTTATGTATTCTAAAATTTCTTTAAAAATAAAAAAATATATATATGTAAAGTTGGACCATTTCTTCACAGAACTTACAAGACATCCCACCACAGTAAATGCAAAAATCAAAACATTGTAAGTGTCTCCAGATGATGAAGATCATGTCCCTCCTCCTTAATTCTATGAATTCATCCAAATATGACAAAATTCAGTTATTCATAGAAACTCTCAAAGATCCCTCTTAGTCATTGTTACAAGTACTTAATGTTTCTAGGTCCTCTCAGGCAAAAAATTACTTTCTCCTTTAGACAGCTCATATCCTGGGTATTTCACAGAAAGCTTTGAAATTTGAGCTTTTTTTTGGAGACCTTGCATGTTTGGTCTGCCAGGAAGTTGAGAGTTAAGACAGAATTCTGATCAGCTTGGTGGTAATGGTAATAAAGATATGGTCTACATATTGTAGTAAAATTCTTACTTGAAATTGAAGCGCTCTTAAATACATAGTTAGCCTTTCCTCAAATAGAGTTGGGGCATTTTTAAATCCCATTGAAAGCACATGCAGCGATATTGTTGCTTTACATTGGTTTAGGGAACTTTTATTAAAAGCAAATAACTTGGGATTCAGACTTCAGAGGTTCACAGTAGGAGGCATCTTTTAAATCCAATACTGTGAAACAACAAAAAGTCTCAGATTAGGTGGCTAGTAATGTGCAAGAGTTTGGCACTACTGGGTGAATGTGTTTTATTATCTGGTAAATTTCCTTCAATTCCTGCATCAATCTCTACTTGTACCAGGCTTCTGAGAAGGCAAAGTAGGAATATTTTAAGGAGAGAAGCATAGTCAAATTAATAGATAAATCGGGGCTTTTTTGCACATGGGAGATTTTTTTACCATGATTGGTTCAGCAGCTCTAGCTCTCCCTGGCATCCCAACAGCCCATATTTCTGGATTTACTTTCAGGAGGATATCTTCAGGACCTCAAGTCTGTTCTCTCCATCTAAGTGCAGTAAGGCAGGTTGAAGCATATATGCTTGTTCAAAAGGAACCTTAGTGATTATTCTTTCTTCAGAGAAAGTTACCTGAGCATTTAATTTGCTTAACAGATTCCATCCTACCATCAACATAGGATATTCATGCATATAAAGGTAGCTGTGGTTTAAATTAGTGTCTCCTAGTTGACATTTGAAGGGCTGTAGGAAAGTATATGGGCCCCAGACACCCCAGTAAGAGTCACAGTCTTTACAGAGGGAAGATTGTTTATCATTTAAAACAGAGTAGTATCTACCAGAAAATCAACAAAATTCTTTCCCACCATCACGGTTTACCTGTGGCTCCTTGAGAGAAATGTCGATGTGAGCAGTGAGGTTGAAATTTGCCACTGGGCTCTGTCGGTCCTGTCCCTCACACTCACAGTGAGCTGGGGCATTTGATGGACTGACTAGTGAGCAATTCTTGGTTCCCCTGCTTTGGGTGGTTTAGACACTCCTGTTTCCTGTGCTCCTTATTTTTGCAATAGGCTCACTGTTGTGGTCCTAATGGGGGTGGTTCTTTTGGTTAGTGGCTGGAGGGCCCAGGCATCATAAATGTGATCAATTATTTTCATTCATCAATGTTTCTCATACCTTTCAGGTTGTGGTTTATGGCTGCAACTAGCAGTGTGTCCTGGAATCTCATTTGCTTTTCCTGGGTTTGGTCTCTCAGTTACCCAAGAAATAGGTATTCTTAATCCCCCTTTTAATTTTTATAATTTTTTCTTATATCTGGAGCACTTTGACTGACAAAGATCATACAGACTTGTTTTGTATTTTCAGGTGCTCTGGATCCAGGCCAGTATATTGCCTGTGTGCCACAAACAGTCTTCACAAAGAGTGGAAGTATTCTCTTTTGGCCCTTGCTTTTTGAACTTTTAAAAATCTGTTTGGCCTAAGACTTCCTTCTGCATCCCTACTATGATGCACATTTTATAATGGTATAATTTACCTTGGTCTCTGAGTTAATGTGGGTCTCATTCGGCTCCAGTCCTGACATGGCTGTTGCTACTGATGTATGAATTGTATTGCTGGGTTGAAAGTCATGCAGACTTTTGGCCTTTCAAAAATCATCCTACATTCCTCGGGTGTAAGGAATGTTCTGGAGAGCTTTATACTGGTGTAATTTTTCTTGTTCTCTGAGTTCATTTCTGTCCCCTCCGAGCTTCTCTCCAGGGATGGATAATACTGCTAATGCATGGATTGAATTAGATAGTTAGGTTGAAGTTCATGCAGTCAATTGGTCCCCACACATTTTTTAAAATTCATCCTACATTCTCCATTTGTGAGGAGTGTTGGGGAGGGCCTGAATACTTGCCCAGGTAGGGATATTAGTAGCAAAATTAGAAATAAAGAGATTCTCCATCTTTTAGGGTCATCTCAATAGGAAGGTATATTATTTTTGAATTATATAGATTGACATTGGAGAAGGGAAAACATACATATACAATCCCTCTAGGGTTGCCTTCCTCATCTAGCTTATAGGGACTTGTATGAGTGGGAATTGCTTTGTCTTGGATTGAGAATTACCCAGGTGGAATTGAGTACCTTGTCAGGTAAGGGATGGGTAGATAATTCCTTATCTCCTAGTAGGAAATGAAGGGTATAATGCTTAATTAATGATGACTGGTGAATTGGTGGGTTCCTCCGTATGCATATGGAGGGGTAGCAGAAAGAGGCATTATTTGTGATAGGCGTAGATCATCATCTCATTTTGAATCAGGCAATACATGTTTAATTGAAGATTTACTAGAGTCTGATGACTCAGTTTAGCCTCTTTTGCCTAGTCCCTTCTCTCTGAACCATAATATTACACATTTTCTGTAAGTTCTTATTTTGATATAAAGACATAAAATGACTGCACATGTGGAATCTCATCCCATTTTTTTTCCTTTTTACAAATCATATTTAATTGCAGGATAGTATTACAATTTAAAGATTCATTCCTTGGCCAGTGTTCCTCTCACTCTAATTTATATTGGGGCCAGGCTATATTAAAAAAGAAGACCATTGCTTTTCTTCTCACAGGCTCACAGTGGAACATGGACTGATTGTGTAAAATACAACCCAAATTGACTGCTGTCTAGTATGCAATTAGAATTACTCATGGTGATGAGTCTTTCTGAGAACAATAAACCTCACCCATAAGGGGATGTTTCGAGAGTCTAAGTATTTGTTTTATTTTACAGTGTGCCTTGCACAGGATGCTTCTTTAACCTGGTGGGCAGTCTGTGATCTAGCTGTCAACCTGTCACCAGCTGTCCTTAGTTGCAAAGAAATGGTCTTGGGGGTGACAGTCAACCTACTAGTCTTACTTGTTGATGACCACATTGTTAGCATGGGAGACTTTTTCTTCTGAAGCAGAAGCTTCTCATTTAAGCTGCAAGTCACTTGAGTAGCATTTAACTATCAAACTCATGTCAACTGATAGAGTCTCTAATGCTCATAGCCAGAATATAATCTCTACCTTAAATCACACTAATTACCATGTAAATTTCCAATTCAGAGAACTTTTTTTTAATCCAGTAATAAAGTAATCCAGATCCTTGTAAGTATATTCTATGACTAAATTCTCCAATATTATCTTTTACTCTTGGCACTCCCAGCAGACATTACCCTAAAAGGCAGGACTCAAACCCACATTTCTATCGTGTATATTCCAAAGTGAATAGGTGCCAATGTGAAGTTACTGAACCAAGAGATTTCTGCTGCCAGAGACATTTCTTTCCTCACAATGGGCAGAGGGTGTGGAATTCCATGCTAGAGCAGGGAGGACACCTATCAATAAGCCTACAGATCATATGGTCAAGGAGGTGCCCCTTACAGTCAGTTAGGAGAGTCCCTGCTCCCTTCCAGGGTCCACAGAACATTGGGCAGTTAATCCTGAGACCTATTGGTCACATCTGGGTCACCAAATTTTTACTCAGCAATGGGCTTGCTGCTTAATGCACACAGAACCCAGTACTGTTACCAGCATTTTGAGAAAGGAGATTTTTTTAACAAGTTTACTAGCAAGGAGACAGGGGCAAGCTCAAATCTGTCTCCCCAATCCAAGAACTTCAGGGAGATTTATAGAATGGTAACCAAAGGAGGTGAGAACAAAGAAGAGGATTAAGGTTGCCATACTCTGATTGGTAGTTTAAAGGATTCTCTATATATGGTTGTAATATGTCAGTGGGGTGAATCTTACCTTCCATCTTAAGGAACCCTTTGCAAGTCATTTGCTTCTGATGTTCCTCATCCCTGAATTTTGGTTCTAAGAAAGGTGATTTTTGTTCCTATTGTCTCAGAATTCACTCAAGGGGAAAAGCACAATGTGTCTGTGTCTGAGCATGCTCTGGTTTCCCAATTGCATGTGAGTTTGACTGTGACTAAGTATGACTGCCTGTAAAACAATCTCTGGAATTTTAGAAATGCAAGAGGAAGAAATCATGATAAGCAGTGATAATTGAAAAATATGCTTACTAAAATTTTCTTCACTTAAGTAGCTCTAAAAATTCTAATACCTTCCCTCAGACCCAGTGGAGCTGGTTTTCTATTAGTCTAATTTATTCTTTGCACTTAGTTCCCCCCAATAAGTTAAACAGACCTTCTCAGTTCTACTTACAGGATAAGGTGACATCTCAAGCTAAAACTAGAC
>JAQZBX010052670.1:0-19069 GCA_029593785.1 Cabassous unicinctus | reverse complement strand
ATATGACATTAGTATGAATACTATTGGATTGTAAGGAAGAATAGCAGATGTGTAGGAAATGAAGTCAAAGAATAAGCCGAGGTTCATATAATATTGGATTTTACAGCCCTTGGCAAGGACTTCAGATTAAATTCTACATGTGAGAAGCCATTGGAGTGCTTTGATGAGAGTAGTGAATTGATCTTTTTTATAAAGAAGTTTAAAGCTCTTTCTGGCCACTCTACAGTAAGTAGTTTATTGGAGGTGAAATATAAGTGACAGTTCTTGCTAAGTATGACAGGGACTTGAATGTGTTGTACCACTTAAATATTTGCATCAGGCTTGTTGTTGATTTTGTACCAAAGCTTTTCCTTACATCCCCCCAGCTCCAAAATACATTCCCCACATCTAAAAGGTTTTCCTACCTCCACTCAACCACAGAATCAGTCCTCAATATTGAATATATCTTGAGTATCCAAAATTCTACAATCATTTCTCAAAAGCCTTACTGAAGTTTAATCATTGGAAAATTCTGCAAACTTCTCTCTGTCCTCAACCACTCCGTGTTACTGAAAAATGGTGCTCTGTTACTTCTCAGTGTTCTTTTGTTCTAGGCAATTATGGTAATTACCAATTATGATTCTTTCACTCCTGGGGTCATAATCTGACCTTATTCTGCCTGCTCACTTTATCCCCAGAACTTCTGTTTGTTCCTTTTATTTTTCTCACATGCTCCGGACCTTTGGTGATCTTAATGTATAAGTAGCTAATGACATGCAGATTAAATTTTCAGATTTATAATCCTATTAAATTCCAGAGCCACAAGAAATATTGCCACAGGGCTCACAACCCATTCCCCCTACCTAATAATACATTATATATGAAACTAAATTGTCATGTTCATATTCATTCTCCAATTTCCACTTCTTAACCCCAAACATTTTTCTCTTGTGTGCCTTATATTTTGTTAATAACCTATATTTAAAACATTTCAAAGGTTTTTAAACCTTATCAATATAGGAGGTAGTGAAAATATTATGATATATTATCACTAGTGTAAATGAGATTTTATGAAGCATAAAAGGAAAAAAACTAATTTTTTAAAATTTTATTTTCATCAATTATACATATTACTAATTATAGCTATATTACCTGAAAAATTGATTTTTAAAAATGTGTTATTTTCCTCTTGCTGCCATAAAAAATTACCACAAATTTAATGGCTTAACATAACACAAATTTATTATCTAATAATAACAGGGTTCAGAAGTCCAAAAGGGGTCTTAATGGGCTAAAATCAAGATGTTGGCAGGGCTGCATTCCTTTCTGGAGGCTCTAGGACAGCATCTTTTTCATTCACTTTCCCTGTTTATAGAGGCCTACCGCATTCCTTGGTTCATGGGCTTCTTTCACCTTCAATGCCAGCGATGTTGGGCTGAGTATTTCTCATGCTGCCATCCCTCTGGTTTTCTCTCTCCTGCTTCCCTCTTCTATTTATCAGGATCTTGTGATTACATTGGGTCCACACAGATAACCCAAGATAACCTCTGCAGCTCAAGGTCACCTGATTTGTAGCCTTAATAATATATATTACCTTAACTCCCCTTTGCCATATAACCTAATTATCCATAAGTGTAGAGAATTAGAAAATGACATCACTGGGAGGACATTATTATGCTAAACACAGATAAATATATTATATAAATCTCAAGACAAATTTTGGAAATGAAACTCTTCTGAAAGGTTCTCTCAGAATATGTGGAAGAGAAAAAAATTCTAGTTTTCACAAGAAAAGCGATATACAATATATCATACTAGTCCCCTTTAATCCAAAGCTACATAAACTAGATAGTGTTCTAACACAGATTTAGGTGCTTTTTCTAGACCTCAAGTCACTTCATAGAAGACTTGAAAGACTTGAAACATTCTTAGCACTTTTGATTAATTCCACTTTAAAATTATTTTCAGCATTTTTACTATTTTATGTTTGACTTTTTTCTACTTTATTTTTTATATAACATAAAGAAAATATGATCTGTCTGGTAGTGGAATCTAGAAATCACTTTCCCAGGATAATGGCTGTGTCCTGATACTGCATTGCTCAGTATGAAAACGTAGATGATGGTTAGAGCACCTATTTCTAGGAACTAAAAATAACATATTAAAGAATGGTTTTCTTAAGAATAATTTTTAAAGTATCCCAGGAAAATATAACTCAAGGTATGAAAAAGAAAATAAAACCAAAAATATATTTGCTATAAGGAAATGAGAACAAATAGATTTTGTGAAATAATTTACTAAAAAATTAATAGCTTCTTGAACAGAATTAAAATAATACATTTAAAACACTGAAACAAACATGGTGAAATGTAATGATAATGCATGAATATCTTTTTAAATATATTTTTAGTCACATATATTAAGGTACACTTTACATGCTGTAGCAGTTTGATATTGTTTATGAATTCTGGAAAGAGATATTGAATTATGTTTGTAAACTGGTCTGTTCTTCTGGGCATATTAGATTGTATTTGACTCAGAGGTTTCACTTTTGCTTGATTAAATTATGTTTAGGGCTTTGACTGGGCTGCATCAGTAGGATGTTGTGTCCCCACCCCTTTGGTGGGTGGAGACTCACAGAGAAAATGGCAAGGCAGAGGAGGGAGGTTGTAGTATTAATGCTGGAGCCCCAGGAAGTAAATACAGAGAGAAGAAGATATGTGAGGGAAAAGAGAAGGCCCCATTAGACACGGCAGAGGTCCTAGGAAGAGAGGAGCTGTTCACCTGAGAGTTTACAGTTGGCCTTGTGGAGAGATCAGAGCAGCTGAGCCTGTAGAAAAATGAGCTCTGGGAGAGAGATGAGACTTATCCCAGTCTACAGCTGATATTGGAAGAAGCTGAGACTATGAAGCCTTAAGAGGAAGAGGAAACCTGAACACATGCAGACATCAGCAGCCATCTTGCTCCAACACATGGCGAGGGAAGTAACTTGCACTTTATGGCCTGGTAACTGTAAGCTTCTACCCCAAATAAATACCCTTCATAAAAACCAGTAGATTTCTGGTATTTTGCATCAGCACCTCTTTGGCTGACTAATACACATGCAAGTCACCCTTTTTAGGTGTAAAATTTTATAAATTTTGACACACAGCACAGTTGTGTCACCAAAATCAAGATACAAAGTACTTTAACACACCAAAATGTAACTAACCCACTAACTCCACCACCAGGCCCTGAAAACCACTCATTTGTTTTTTGAATATACAATTTTGCCTATTCTAGGAGGTCAGATAGAGTCATATATAATGTAATATTTTCTGACTACTTTCACTTAGCATAATGCTTTTGAGATTCTTCCATACTGCTGCATTGTATTATTCAGCTAAAGGGGTGCTAATGCAAAATACCAGAAATCTGTTGGCTTTTATAAAGGGTATTTATTTGGGGTAGACGCATACAGTTACCAGGCCATAAAGCATAAGTTAATTCCTTCACCAAAGTCTGTTGCCACATGTTGGAGCAAGATGGCTGCCGACGTTCAGCCTTCGTCTTCCTCTTAAGGCTCCATGATCAGGCTCTCTAGGCTTTGTCTCTCTCCCTGGGGCTCAATTCTCTATGGGCTCAACTGCTTTGTTCTCTCCACAAGGCAAATGGTTCATCTCTTTCCCAGGGCCTTCTCTCCTTCGTTATGACCAAGCTCCTCTGTGTGCTTACTTCTCAGGGCACCAGCTCAAAAAAAAACTCCAACCTCCCTTCTCTGCAGTGCAGTTTTTCTGGTGGAGACTCAACATCCTTCTGACATGGCCCAATCAAATCCTTAAACATTATTTAATCAATTAAACCACTGAATCCAATTTAATCTAATATGCCCAGAGGAAAAGACCAGTTCACAAACATAATCCAATATCTATTTTTGGAATTCATAAATAATGCCAAACTGTTACATGCATATATTAGCAGTTCATTTGTTTTTATTGCTCATTAGTATTCCATTCTATAAAGGTACCACGATTTGCTTATACATTCACCAGTTGAAGAACATTTTGGTTGTATTCAGGTTCGGGCAATTAAAAATTAAGCTACTGTAAATATTCTTGTACAAGACTATTTTGTGGACCTATGTCATCCTTTCTCTTGGATAAACCCCTAGAAGTAGAAATGGTGGGTCATAAGGGAAGTGCATTTTAATTTTAATATGAAACTACCAAAGTTTTTCGAAAGTGGCTGCGGTATTTTGCATTCCTGAAACAATGTATGAGAGTTGCAGTCACTCCCCATCGTCTTTGTTGCTATGGTTACTTTTAGTGTACCACAAGAGGGAGGCTTCTGCTGCCTTGTGTTTAGGCTTGGGTCCTTACCTTTTTCAGACCAACATACTAGCCCACACTTTGCTTTTTGCAATTTGTTCAAATTTTAGTTTATTTCTTCTTTCATGCATGTGTGGTAGCCAGAACCTCTTCCTGCCATCTTCTGCATTGTTAAGACAGTTTGCATTGTCCATCTCTCCTTGGAGGCATTTGTTCCTCTTTGAAATTCAGGTTACTTTGTTGTCTTGAAACCTTAGCTCTCTGATGGGCTCAAGGAAAGTTATGATTCTGCTATTGTTCACACACCTTTCTTATAATATTTGAAAGTTCTTTGAGTTTTCCACAATCCAAGATAAAGCACAACCTTTTGTTAAAATGCTGTAATCTGAGGAACTGTATTTTTGGAAGATGGTGGAGCTATTTTTGGTTCAGGTGGATGTCCTTGTCAGAGTTTATATCCAATCCTGTTTTTACCTTTTACTAGAGAAATTTTAAACATATAGAAATGTAGAGAGAGCCCAAGATCCAATCAAGCATTTTTAACAATAATCAATACATGTTCAGTCTTGTTCCTCACATCCCTCACTTCCACACTAGCCATGTAGACACTATACCCTGCCTTTGGCAGAGTCCATGAAGATGCGGTTAGTATTTACTACCACGAGGGCTGCCAGAGTGTAGCTTCAAGACTGGGCATGCCTAAGGGGTAGGGCCTGGAAAGGGAAAAAAAAAAAACCCACAAACAATATAGCATGGGATATCTGGACTTTCTCAACCTGCACTCCCCTCCACCTCCAACTTCTCTAGTATTTCCAATTTCCTGGTTGACTTTTTTATTTCAATAAATATTCCTCTCAGACTCAACTCTTCCAAAAATAAACGTCTTTGTCCAGATTCAATTATTGTAACTACTACTTTTATATGCCTTCAAATCCCTTGATTCCTCACAGTCATTTGACAAAACAAACCTTGGCAATATTGTACTTTCTACCTACATTTTTAGCCTTCTGGACTATTGGCAAAGATAACATTTGCAGGTGCTTCTGAATATTGAATCACTATTTATTAGTGCATGTACCTCCTCACCTACTCACTTACATTGCTCCACAATTTCCTTCTCTCTCTTCTTTTACATCATTAATTTTTCACACTCTAATGGATCATTCCCTTCAGACTGAAGACTTTCTATTATTCCTTCCTTTTTATGAAAAAAAGGAAAAAAAGAAATATAATGAAAGAAAAGAAAAGAAAATGACATCACTTGCCAAATGCTACCTCCTATCTATGTTCACATTAGTATGAAAATTCCTCAAAAGAGTTGTTTATATTCACTGCTTCTCACTTCCCTCACCCCAGACACTCTTTAACCTATGCCTAATCAGGATTTTGTGAACATTATTCAACAGAAATTGCTCTAGTTCAATTCATCATTTATAGCCATGTTCATAAAGCCAGTTATTAATTCTCAATCCTTATCGCCTTCAAACTCTTGGAAATATTTACAGCAATTGATTCCTGCTTGTTCTTTAATTTATATTCTTTAAATGGCTTCCAGTCAAGGCCAGCTTCATTAGTGTGATATTTGTGCAGTCACACACAGCCCTGATCTTAGAAATATCCTGTGCGCGGTCTTGAAATTTTAAATAAATATTTAACAAGAATCCACATTTTTTATTGTGTATTGTGACCCCCAATATATGTAGCCATTCCTACTTTCAATACACCACACCCTTTTTATTTTCCTCCTATCTTTCTGATTGTTGCATCTCAGTCTCTTTCCTTGCTCTCCCTCTTCCTCGAATCTTGGACTTTTTTTTCCTGTTTATTCGGTTATTTAATTGATGATCTCACCCATTCTCGTGTCAATGTCATCCATTTGTTGACAATTTTAAAATTCATATTTCTTTGCCATACAGACTACCCTCCCCAAATCCAAATTTGTATATCCAAGTGCTTCGTCAACATCTCGAGATTAACACGTCTAAAATTGAAAGCATGATTTTTCCTTCTAACCTGTTCATCCGCAGCCTTTCTTATCTTAGTTGACAGCAACTCCATCCTTCCAGTTCAGTTACACATTCTTTCACTTCTCACATCTGATCTGTCCGGGAATCACAATGGGTTTCCTTCACAAGATATCTAGAATCTCACAATTTGGTCATCACCAACAAAGTGATGAGGTTTATAAAAGCAGCAAACTTCTATATGTTGTAAATTAGTTTAGATCCTTTCATTGTTCAAATTCCTGAACTACTCTGGCTCTCTATTTTGCATAAAGTGCAAGTCAAAGACCTTATAATGACTTGTAAGACACCACATGAGTTGGTAACCTATTATCTGTCAGAGCCTCTTTACTGCCCCATCAATCAGCAAATTTGCTGTTCATCAGACACACCAATCACATTAAAATTTTAGCCTCATTGTTTTACTGTCTCCCTTTCCAGAAATACACTCTTCTAGCTATATACTGATTAAATCTCTTGCCAGCTGCAAGACACTGTTCATATCTTCAATCTCTGACCTCCTTAATTAAGACTTTGACCTGGTTTTCTGGCATTCCATAATCTCTTACCTTGCTGTATTTTGTATCTGCTATGTGTGGGTGGGTGTGTATTTTTTTCCTCTGAAACATTTCTAAGTTGCCAACATTACCATGAAATATCAGCCTACGTCTCTTAAAATTGAGAACTTTCTTCTGTATAGCAAGAATACAATTTTCATAATTCAGAAAATTAATATTAAGTTCCAGATATGATCTAAAATACAGTTCATTTACACTTGCCCTTCAATTTTATTATTCCTGTTTTGTAGCTAAATACCATCCCTTATAAAGTAGAAGTTTTTTGACAGACATAAAAGAGGTCAAGTGAAATTTCTTCGTAGTATAGAAGAGATCACATAAAAAGTTTTGACCTCCCTTACATTCTTCTAAAGAGCCAAGAAGAACAAGAATAAATTATATTGGGGCAGAAGGGAAAATATTGCATAGATTAATTATAAGCAGTTTTGAATTTAAAAACAAACACTTCTTCTCTAAAAGTGCATTTATAGGTAGATGATTTGACACATGAAAATATATAATAAGATGCTATGTGTGACTTTCTGTGGTACACAAATAATAGTATCTTAGTATACAGTTACGCAGAGTAACTAGATGTCATATAGTCCAATCTCTTCATTTTATGGTTAGAAAAATATAAATTTATAAAATATATAATTTTTTCCAAGAACAATAGTCAACAGTAGATTTGATATTTAGTACATATTGTGTTCATACTACTCTTAGATTTTGAAATAAAAATTTAAAATTTGCCCCTTCCACTTTTTCCTTCCCTTTAAAAATATTTATTGCTCATAGCCTCTATAGAATCAACACTGTGTGAGAAAAGGGGGCCCAAGCAAAGTATCAGCTGCCTTGGAGTGAAATGACAAGTGAAAAAGGAGCTAAGTGAAGCCACATATGGGAATAAAGGACAACATCAACTGACATGGAGTAAGGGTCAATAAGGAAGGTAACAAGTGAGGAAGCAGACTGGAGGAGGTACCTGGTGTGACTACTGTGCACTGCGTCTACTTAGGGAGCTTGCAAGGGAAGTAGGCAGAGAAAAGACTCAGGCAGAGAAGGAAGCTTGCTTATATTGGCATAGCCGCAGTCTTTCCAGGTGTACAGGTACCACCATTCTTTATTTGCAGTGTTATTCATACATTACAATTATCGTTTAAATGTTGCTGACTCAGCCTTCTGCAAGACACTCAGCAGCTACTGTGGGGTCATTGGTGGGTGTCACATCTGGACACATACACCACGAGATAGCCACTCAGCTATACCAGCCCACATACACATCCGGGACCACCCAGTCCATACTCCCTACCTCCTCAGCCAGTGGAGCAGTGGGAGAACATATTAAATCCTGCCAACTACGCCATTTGTGTACTGCGTCCACCTTCGGAGCTTGTGAGGGAGGTAGGCAGAAGAAAGACTCTAGGTGGGGAGGGAAGTTTGCTCATACCAACACAGCTTCAGTCTCTCCAGATGTACAGGCACCACCTTTCTTTATTTGCAGGGTTATTCATACATTACAGCTATCACTTAAATGTTGCACAGAAGAAACCCAAATGCAACTCCCCAGAATCATTTCTGCTGTGTCCAGAGACTATGTGTGGTGGGCCAAGGATTTTGTGAGTTAATAGCTGATTCAACAGTTGGGCCACTGCCCGAGTCTTAACCCTCACACTACACAGTGGACAGAAAGGTGCAATGCTGCCTGTTCTCAAAATAAAGGAAGGCCCTAAGGAATATTTGTGGTTTCTAAAAACTGAAAAAAGCAAAAACAAAACAGAACAAAATACAATTCTCACCAAAGGTCTTCAAAAATGAACATATTCTTGATGACATCTTCATTTTAACCCAGTAAGAACTATGTCAGACTTCCAACTTATAACACCTTAAGATAGTAAATTTATGTTGTTTTAAGATGGTAAGTTTGAGTAGCAGTAATACAAAACTAATACAGAAACCAGGTTTCTCAATATCAGAAAAATGTGTTACAAATATAGAAAGGAAGAAGTCTAGGATAAATGTTGTGGTGCTAGATTGGAATTGAAGATAATAAATGTTTTAGTTTCCTAACTGTTAAAATAAATACTATATAATGGTCTGGCTTAACAACAGGAATTTATTGGCTCATGGATTTGAGGCTAGAAGTCATCAGCAAGTTGATGATTTCTCCCCAAAAGTTATGGCATTCTGGAGCTGGATGCTGGCAATCCTTGGTGCTTCAGCTTTCCAGTCACATGGCTGTTTCTTCTCCTTTCTATGCTAACTTCCATCTGCCAGCTGTTCCCTGTGACTTCTCTGTCCAATTTCCTTTCTTTACAAGGACTTAGCCATAATGAATTAAGGCCCACCTTCATTCAATTTCGGTAAACCTTAACTAATAACGTTTTCAAAGGTCCTATTTACAAATGGGTTCACACCAATAGGATCAGTGGTTGGGGTCTGAAAATGCCTTTTGGGGAGATATGATTCAATCCTTCACATGCATTTCAAGATACAGATATTAATATAGGTATAGATAGTTATAAATATAGATAGAAATGTGTCATGTATTTTTATATGTATGTATACATATAGATACATACGTATATAGCATTTATATACATGTGTGTATATAAATGTATGAGTATGATTATGTGTGTATGCTTGTGTACACTTCTTACTTCAGTTAATTTATAGAGCCTAGAAGTAACAATATTCTACCAGCAATGAGTACATCTGGTACCTAGATCTTCGCTTCTAAATATCTTTTATTTCTCAAAGGAACAAGAGTCCTAGGAAAAATTCCCAATCCCAGGACTGGGGAAAGAAAATGTAGGATAAGCCTGGAAAATCTTGTGTCAGAAAGTAAGAAAATGCCAAAAGAAGCATGGGGACTTGTCAGAGGGACACAAATGACAGCTTATAGAGGCTCCCATTGCTCAAATTCAAGACAATTTGTGCACCAAATTAAATAATTTATAGTAACAGATTATAATCCAATGAATAATATATGAGTTCATATTAATGTAAAGGAAGAAAGAAATGGGAAGAAGAGTAGATAATTAAAATACTATTCCAACTAATAAATGTGGAAGAAACAATGAAATTAGAAAATATTCATTTGGAAAACATCACAACATTAACAGTTTAGGAAAGACTTATCAATAGATTCTATAAATGAGATAGTTTGATGATGAAAATAGCATTTTAGTGCTTCTTAGCATTTCCTTAGAAATTTCTTATTAATGACAATAGGAAATATAAGAACTTTATGGTAGCGAAACATGGAACGCACACCTCAAACAACTGATTATAGTTAACATCACCAGGATGGGACAAATTGAGATCATGTGACATGTGCTATTGGATACACTGAGAACACAGGGTTACTTTTGTGCTACTCATGCTAAAATATTCATAATCTAATCATGAGGGGGCATTAGATGTACTAAAATTGTCTAATATCTGGCCTGTAATTTTAAGGAAAATGTTAAGATTCTACAAGTGAAGAAAAGATTGAAAAACAACTCTAGATTGACTGACTCAATAGACACAGCAATCAAGTGATTCTCCTGATACTGGATTGGATCCATTTGCTCTAAAGGTGGCATAATTTATCAATATCATTTTCCTTATTTTATAAGTTTATACTATAGGAGAATACCCTAGCTTAACTTTAATGGGGCATCATATGTGCATAAATCTATGAGAGTAAGAGAATGATGTGGTAGTGGAAAAATATTAAAATTCGGTGACTTAAATGATGGATATATGGTATTCAATAGTTTTATTTTACTCTTTTTTATAAAATTCTTTTCATTTTTTCAAAAGAGAGTAAACAAAAATAACTTTCCTATCAAATAGCCACCATGAAGAATGATTTTATTATCAGAGCTATTATTTTGGTAGAATGATTTCTAATAAGAAAAATGCTATATTTTATGACATAATCTTGTCTTCCCCAAATATATATCACATAAGAA
Organism: Cabassous unicinctus; assembly: GCA_029593785.1. NCBI lineage: Eukaryota > Metazoa > Chordata > Mammalia > Cingulata > Chlamyphoridae > Cabassous > Cabassous unicinctus. Next base: position 8,261 of record JAQZBX010052670.1, on the reverse strand, counting down.
AACATATGGCTTGGTTCTCCTGTGCTTATAAGTGGCTTACCAGGCTTTGATTTTATATATCCTATGATAGAATACACACAATATTCCCAAGCAACTTACTATATCTTTGAAAATTCCGAGTGTTTGAGGTTGTTTTAAAAGTTGCATAGAAAGTTGTCCATTTCTATTTAGCTACTATCCATTTTTCCTAGATCAACACCTGTGATGTAGCATATATCAAATCAAATCCCAGATGAAGACCAGAATTAGCCATCAAAAAGATTGATTCATATAGAAGACAAACATATTCTTGACAAAAAGGTGCCAGGGTAAGAGATAGATAGTACTAAATCAACACATAAATAACACATAAATACTAGAACACACATTACAACATTGAAATCATCGCTTGTCCTTCCAGAAACAGATATGATTGGCAAGTAATTGAATTACATAGGAAGGCTGATAGTTATGGAATTTTTCAAACTTAAAAAAAAAATGTTCCTTTTCCAAAGATTTAAGATATCCTATGAAAGTCTATGAAACCTGAAAACACACTTTTTGTTGCAAAACATTTTTCTGCCTGCTTCTGAGTACTAAAGGTTGAAAATAAATTGATAGATGATGATAGATGATGATAGGTAGATAGAGAGATAGGCAGAAAATAAGTACAATTTTTGACTATTCAATATTTCTTATATTTAAATTTTAAGTTGCCATGTGGCAGATAACCTAAACATGCTAACATGTAAAAAGATAAGTTGTTTTGCTGTCTTCTTTTTATGTTCTTTTACATAACAGCATTAAAATAATATATATGGAAAACATTGAAGCAGTATGTAATTTATGAGTGGCAGTGCAAATCATTTTGCAAGAATTAAAAATTAAGTCTTTGAACTAACCAGGAATCTATTCAATAAGATCATACATAAGTTTTTTTTTAATTTCTAAAGTTACATTTTTACAAAAGTTTAAATAGGATGATAAAAATAGAAGAGAATTTGAAAACCTTACATTTAAACAATATTTATTGAACAAAACGAAAATTATTTAATTTTTTTGAGCAAAAAGGTAAGTTCAGTAATGAGAAAAACCAAAGGCTTCAAGATATTTATAGTTATATTATTTGCATCTGTATTTTTCTCCTCTTGATAGTGTTACAAAGTTCTGCCCACCTTGCCTGCAAACTCTATGTACACTAATTTACTGAAACAATCATTTGTAAAAGGAGTACTTTTTGAGAAAACAAAGTTGTGTGATGAGAATATAAGTTAGTTTTGCATTGCCTGGAATGAATTAAATTAATTTAATTTGATTTTAATGTGAAAAATACTTTTTCCCTTAAAAAAAGACATTGTACCTCTGATGAAAAATTGTCATCAGAGCAATATAGCATGAATGGTCTCCAGACCATCCCTCTTTGTTTCCTATCCCCTGGAAGTAGGTTTGGGGGGAAAAAAAAAACAAAAACCAAACAACTCTGTGAAATAATGGAATTTAAACACCTGTGAAAAATTAAGGAAACATTATTCTATCACAGGTATTGAAAACCACTAAAGAGTTAAATCACAGTCTCCCATTTCTTATCTTCCAGAATTATCTCTAAAAACAACATCATCTTCTGAAATCGAAATATGAGTTTTTATTACGTATGTGTACATAAATATCAAAGTTTTGAAAAATTGCATATTTCTTTAGTAGTAAAGAGCATAGCATATATCTTCATATAGCTTGTGTTCACACACACGTGCACATGCACACGTGTGAGAAATAATGATAAGAAAATGGCTAATACACAAGAGATAGCTTAAGGAAAGAATAATGCTGTTTCTTATATATATTAGTGGAGATTTTACATCCACATGCACATACATACATACACACACAGACACATACTGCTTTAAAAAAACTTACTATACAATATTCCCTATATGATATTTCCAGTTTTGTGTTAAACCTTTATTAAAATTAGATTTTGGTAAAGGAGGGCTTGGCTATTAATGGACTTGCCAAAGCATTAGACATTCTTTTACTGATTCCATTTAACTTTTTCCTGATTTACGTTACAAAAATTTGTCATGTGATATTCTTTAAGAATTGTCCAATATTCTCTTCTATATAAAAAAAAGTCTCCCTTTTTCTCAGACACTACTAATTTTTATTCCCTTCTCTTTCTCTACTTTTGAAATCAAACTTCAATTACATGTTCTCCCTTTAAGTTTTAGACCTTCCATTTTTACTGGCTGATTTTCTTTGTCAAAAAGCACTATTACACAATTGTAGCTATATTATATTTCTTGAATGCTGTTGAGAAACCAGAGGTTTTATTAGTTGACACCTCTGAATTTCAAGTTCTCCAACTTTGAATCTGGGTTTCTAGTGCCATATAATAACCCTACTACTTGTATTTCTTTAACCCCTTCTTCCACTACTCACAATGATTATTCCACATCTTTAGTAATTTATACCTAATTCTAAGTAGATGACATTTTTTCATAAATTACAGGGAAAAATTTTGAAATTATACTCCATCTTTCTCACTTGAACACAGCCACATACTATTAAACATTTTGCCTAAAAACTATCCTTATTCTTTTTCTGACGTAAAGTTTAAGTGTCCTCTCCTCCTCTGTCATTGGCAGTATATAAGCATACTCCTTTCTCTTATCTTTTAAAAACACGAAAAACAAAACAACCAAACCACCCACAAATATATATAGGACACTCTCCCACATTCCTTTACATTGCTTCTCTCTTTTCTCTTTTTCAGCCAAATTTCTTGAAAGTATAATTACACTCCTGACCACCATATTCTCCCCCATTCACCTCCTGTCAACTGTTATATTATGAACCTGTGGATTTAATGTCTTTGATGAGATAGGCTGTATTCCACAAAGCACTGTAAGAAAAGAAGAACTCAGAAAGTGTTTGAATAGTTGGCAAACAGATATAAGAAGAAACCATGAGAAAATTTGGAACTTGCAGGTTTGAAAGATGCAATTATTACTTTTAGCTTATCAGTGAAAGATGAACATTTGTGTGAAAGCCACTTAAGACAGGCTCATGGAAAAGCCCAAACCTAATGTCTGAACATGGGGTCCTTTGTTAAACTTCTGGATTGATGTAGTTGGCTCTTAGCAAATCCTTTAATTTGGACAAAAGATTTAGAGACATGAGGCTAAGGATGTTGCTTTCCAAAGAAGCCTGATAGGGCAAGATACCTGCAAATGACTCAAGAGAGAAAAGTATTTCTAGAAGAAAATTAAATCGGCTTTTGATACATGGAACAAGACATAGCCCTTTACAGTATTCAGCTCAGATTTCTCTCTCAGATTATAGTCTTATATAGCCCAAGTCATGTATTTTAAATACTTGACATTTCAAGCTAAAGATATATCCTAAGCAAAAAAAAATCATATATCCCATAAACAAACACCTTCTGTATTTTCTTCTCTTAATCGGTGTTATTGTCATTTAGGGACCAAGCACACCAAAAGTCTGGGATCAATTCTCAACTCCTTTCTCTACTTTATTCTCCACATATAATCAACTTCTTATATTACCTCTTAAAATACTTTCAGTTTTGTCACTTCCTATCCATCACTTCAAATTCTACTTAGTTCCTGAGCTTATCCTCTCATACATGGGCTGTTAACTTGACATATTACATTATATAATTGATATATCAGATCACATACTTTATATATTATATCATTCCATTCTTTCTTCTTGCCATTATCACTCTCTGCCCCTTAGAACATTTGTTCTAATTTTCTTTTAAAGTTTCCTCTTCTGTTGCATGTCACCTTAAGTTCAGTAATCCCTAGATTTTTCCCTCAATCCTGTCATTTTATTGCTACACACACAATTCCTGGGTGATCCTATGTACCTCCATAGTAGCCATTGTATTTTATACTCTTACTATTTTCTATGTGATACTCCGGAAACAGACTGATTCAGATAACAAAGGATCCTTCACTATCCAAACTTGTATCCAAACTATCATTACTCAATCTCTCTCAATAGGAATTCAGAAATTGTGATTCAAGTAGATAATGTTACTTGCAAATGTTTGCATGCAGATTACTTCCTGAGCTCCAAGACATATTTTCAGCTGCTTATATGAACTCCCTGGATAACTGCAGGCACCTTTAATTCCACTTGTCCCCAAATTGACTCATCTTCTCCAATTTTCCATCTGCTTGTCTCTGTCTTTGCTAATCCCAAATAATCTGCAGAATGATCCACTTTTAGCCATCTGTTAATGAGCCTTGTGACTTTAGAATTATTCTTTATTCATTTTTCTCTTGGCTCTTTACCAAGTCCTTCATATATTATATTTTCAATAATTCTGAAATTTTCTCCCTTCTCCATCCCTCCTATCAGTTTCAGATGTTTCCAAATGTTCTTCCATCCATATGTTTTCAAAGTTTCCATATATGTTAAAGAAAAATTCTATATTCTTTAAATTAGAATGAAGTCTAAATAACCTAGCCTCAAATGATTTTCTAATATCATCTTCATTAAATTTATACCATAACAAAACATTGAAAACATTTTCTTTCTGATATTGGTTATTTAAGCCATATTGCTTTCTCATTTGCATTCTTCTTTTTTGACAGTGATTCATCAAGTTCATTATTCTTTTCAATGCAAACATTTTTTAACTGGTTGAACAGCATCAATTTATGATATTTTCATTTTATTTGTTTCTGCTTTTGTATTATTTCCATCCTATTATGGCTTTGGGTTAATTAGCTTCTTTTATTAACATTTTGAAATGGATGCATTTCTCATTGCTTTTCATCCTTTATTCTAATCTAAACATGACTTTAGTTGCATGACACTTTACAATACCACTAATTTCATTATCAGGCATTTTAAAACATATTCTAATTTCCATTATAATTTCCTTGTTTGTATATTATCTAATATTTTCTCTATTTTTTTCTTTTTTGCTTATCATTTTTGCTATGCTAAAAACATACTCTATTTCCTTTCAATCTTTTGAAATTTTTGAGACATTTTATCTCATTGACATTTTATGTCTAATTTTTATAATTGTTTATTGTATTCTTGGAAAGAGTCTTTATTCTGCAACTTTTAAGCAACCTGTATATTTTGATTTACATGACAAAAACTAGCTCCAGTAGCAATGGTCCAATAATAAATTGTGTTGTTCCAATCCTTTATACTATTTTCCCTTTTTTCTCTGCATGATCCATCAATTTCTGAGAAAAGTGTTAAAATCTCCTACAATGATGGTGTATTTGTCATTTTGTCTTTGAGTGTCTTTCAATGATTGCATTGTATGTATTTGAGATTAGTTATTAGACACATACCATTTTAGAACTGTTATATTTCTAAAATATTGTTACTATAGTTAGTATATCTGTCTTTTTCACTAACCATACTTTTTTAAATTTTAGAGTATTTTTTTTCTCATAATATATCTACAAAAAGCTTTCTTTAAGTTATGTTTTGCATGGTGTAACCATTGGTCAATTTGATGTAATTATGAATTCCAAAAATATAAGTAGATCATGGTTGTAAACTGATCTGTTAATCTGGGCATGATTAGGTTATGATTAGGGCATTGAGCAACACCCCTTGGTGGGTGGGGAATTGAATATAAAAGGCAAGGCAAAGAACAGAGTAGAAGCAGTCTTTGAGAAGCAGCTTTGATGTTGGAAAGAAGGCTCCAGGAGAAGAGAAGTGAACCATTCGCCTGATCGCCTACAGCTGACCTTGTGGAGGAAACAGGAGCTAAACTCGGAAAAAAACGCAGCCCCGGGAAGAGAGGAACCCAAGAAGCCTGAACCCTGGGCAAATGTCGGCAGCTGTCTTGCTCCAACACGTGACAATGGACTTTGGTGAAGGAAGAAACTTATGCTTTATGGCCTGGTAACTGTGGACTTCTACCCCAAATAAATACCCTTTATAAAGACCAACCCATTTTTGGTATTTCACATTAGCACCCGTTTGGCTGACTAATAAACATGGTGTATCTTTTTCCATTCTTATATTTTAGCAATAATACATATGATCAAAATACAATTGATTTTTCTTTGCTATAGAATTTGAATATTTGACCATTCACATCTAAGAAATGTCTAATGTAATTGGATTTCAATATACCATCTTACTTTCCTCAAATGTATCATCTTCATTCTATATTATTTTTTCTTTCCTTTTGTAGTAGTCAGAATTCTAAGACAGCCCATGAGGAAACTATCCCCTAGTATACATAAACTGTATAATATCCCTTGCATATGGGAGGGGCCAGTAAATATGAGTAAATATGATGAAGTAATCAATCAAATATAAAGAGTTTCTCCTGGGTGGGCTTAATATAATTAGATGAACCTCTTCCAAGAGGGTCAAGTATCAGAGAAAAGACTTTCTCTTGGCTTTGATGGAGAAAAGAACCCTGGATAGGAAAGGGCTACATAGCAATGATCCATGAATGGCCAGTGGAGCTGAGAGTCAATCTCAGCTAAGAGCTAGCAAGAAAATGAAAACCTTTTTCATAAAACCTCAAGCAAATTAATTTTTCCAACAACCTGGGGGAGCTCAGAAGCAGATCTTTCCCTTGCTGAGTCTCCTGAGTGTTTATTTGACCCACACCTTGATTTCAGTCTCCAGTGTCTGAGCAGAGAAACTGCTAAAACATGTCAGATTTCTGACCATGGAAGCTATAGATAACAAAATTGTGTTGTTTTAAGCTGCTAAGTTTGTGTTAACATGTTATGCAGCAATAGATAACTAACATGCATCTATTGACTTCTTTTGGTTGACTATATTTTCAGCTTTCTCTATTTCAACGTGAAAGGTATATTTTAACATACTTTACAGTCTAGCATTAAAATCGCTCCATACGTTCTTGACTTATCAATATTTGATTTGAATTTTGTGTCTTCTATTGAATTCAGGACCTTATAATTCATAATATGAGTCCTCCCTCCTGACATATTGTTTCATGTATTTCAATTCTACATTATTTAAACCATAGAAGGCATTACTGTTTTACACAATAAATATGTATTTAGATCTTCCCAACTTTTTTTTTTTTAATCTTCACATTCGTTCCTGCGTATCTATAAACTTCTATCCAGGATCATTATCTTCTGTCTGAAGAATACCTGTTGGTATTTTCTTTAGCTCAATCTTGCACTGACAAATTATCTCATGTTTTCTTTTTCCTAAAGTGTCTTTATTTAAATTTAATTATTGAGTTGAACCATATAAAATTCAAGTTTGCCAGGAATTTCCAGAAAGTTTTTCCTTTTGCATCATAACTCTGGCTAAAACTTCCCTCAGCTTCCCCACCTTTCAGATGCCTCTGTTTGCAGAGCCAGATCCCTAAGTGGAAAATGGTCCCAAAGGGTGAGTTCATTTCTCTGAGATGTTTTTTTTGTTGTTGTTTTTTGTTTTGTTTTTTTAACTTTCTTGGAATTTGTCCCATTCACAGGTGGTTAGATCTGTCATCAATGAAATCATTTTAAATAGTTTGGTCAGATTCCCTGAGTATTCTTAGAAGGGACTGAGTGGTCCACATTACTTTACCCACCTCACTGGAGACCCAATGCTCTATTCAGTACTTCTGCCTGCACATAATGAAATGGATTCATCACACTTCTTTTTGAACTTAGACGTTTAGTTACACAATTTCTTCACTAGAATTGCTCCTTATACCTGCAAATTCTCTCTTGTTTGTGTTTGTGCATCTTGTTTTGTTCCAGCTGCTGCTGCTGTTACTTCTCTGTAACTCCACACAGTCCCCCGAGTTGGCGATGCTCTACAGTGATTTTACGACCTCTTTAAAGAGGCAGTAGCAACAGTATTATATAGTAAACCCAGTGAGCCCTGTAGGTGTGATTAGAAAATAATCCAGAATGATGCAAGATTAGAAAATAACCGTATTAAAAGCAGAGGAACTGATCTCTCACTAATATAAACTAAAGAGTTCACTAGTTTCCTAATGAAACCACTTCACAAATAGTAGAGCTTCACCATAATTGAGAGTATATATTTCTTGGTATTGTACTATGTTAATTAAACCAAATGCTATTCATTCTACAACATAGATTTATACATGAAAAGATTCCCTTCAGACCTTAAAAACAGCTGTTTAACCATCTGAAATAAAAATCCTGGTTTTCAGACTGGCTAGATCAAGTGAAAAAGAATTGTGTAAAAAGAGTTCCATGAATTGCATTTAACTCTCATTTTCATGTTGCCTATTTACTTATGTATATCTACTCTGAAAACTGAAATCATGG
>JAQZBX010052669.1:0-19070 GCA_029593785.1 Cabassous unicinctus | reverse complement strand
TTGTTTTTGCACTTGCTGTCTGCTCTCTGTGTGTTCTTCTGTGTCTGCTTGTCTTCTCTTTAGGTGGCCCTGGGAACCAATCCTGGGACCTTCCGGAGTGGGAGAGAGGCACTCAATCGCTTGCGCCACCTCAGCTCCCTGGTCTGCTACATCTCTTATTGTCTCTCCTCTGTGTCTCTTTTTGTTACATCATCTTGCTGCGCCAGCTCTCTGCGTGGGCTGGCACTCCTGTGCAGGCCAGCACTCCATGTGGGCCAGCTCTCCGCTTGGGGCCAGCTTGCCGTGCGGGCCAGCTTGCCTTTCACCAGGAGGCCCCAGGAATCAAACCCTGGTCCTCCTATATGGTAGATGGGAGCCCAATTGCTTGAGCCACATCCATTTCCCAAGAATGTCTTTACTTAACGGCAATCAGTATAATTGACTATTACATAGAATCCATCTACCTCCACAGTGTCTCTCAAGCTATCCCTTCCTTCCTATTCCCACCTCCCTTTCTCCTTTGGTCCTGTCATCCTATACTTCCCTGCCAGATTCACCTTCCCAGGCATCACCCAATTCCCTGTTTTCAAAATTCTCAATGGCCTCCTGGTGTTTGAATCAAATAACAACGTGTCTGTCCGACTCTCTAGACCATTTTTCCAGGTTTGTCAGTGAAAATGGATGCCCACATTGGTTTTGTTTTCTGTCTCTGTGTCTATGCTCAAGAAATCTAAAACTGGAGTGTCTTTTGCTTTCTCTCTTGTTTTTTTATAGCCTGTTGAAATCCTATCCTTAACTTTGAGGTTAAAGAGGCACTTGAAGATGATATCACAGATTTCACAAGGAAAGGAGGAAATGGTAATAAAGAGCAAAGCAAATAAACAGGCCTGCAGCTGTAACACTAGTGTGACATCAGCAATAGGAAGCAGAGGAGGAGAAGGTCATGAGCTGGCCACGGGGGAAGGAGAAGGAAGGTGCTCCTAAGCCTCCACCTGAGAAGCTGAGACAGCGAGGGTCTGAGAACTCCCCACTAACCCCAGATCTGCAGAGAAACAGATAGATTTTCCTGTTCTGATTGAGGATTGATAGAAATGGCCAGTGTTGATAACTGGGGTGAAACAAAAAGCAGAGGGGACTCTGTAGGTTAAGGTCTGGGAAACAATGAGAAGCTGAGGGCAGTGGTTCCCCCTACCAGGAGGAATGAGCCCAGAAAAGGAAATTTAAGGACCCTGAGAAAAGACGGCAGGCACTGGGAGCTCAAGCCTTGGCAGCTCCTCGGTTGAGTTCTGTTCTTCCATCCAACTAGAGAAGAGTGCATAGAATGCAGGCTACTTAGCCCTCAAACTAGAACCATTCACAGATTGGCAGGACAAGAGTTGCTCAGCCTGTGTTTGAGCAAATGAAATTTCTGGATAGACAGATCTAAGCAGGTACAAGATGAAGATAAAAAGCAGGGCATCTAAATAAACATAACTGTAGCAATGGATGGATGGATGGACTGATGTGAAAAAAAGAAAAAAGAAAAGTATTAATAATATAGCATGCAAAAGGCAAGATCCCAATCTAGATGAAAACACACTGTAGGGCTTAGAAGGGGATTCCTTACAATCATTTCATTCAGTAGAACAACTTAATGAGAAACACGAATTCAGTAAACAAAGCTAAATTACAATAAAAAAGCAGAATGCAATGAAAAAAAGGAGATTGCAGACTTAAAGAAAAACTTTGAGATCCAAAACAACATTTTGTCACGACTAATAAATAAATAATAAATAAATATTGAAGAATAGAATAGACACCACTGAAAATTGAATTAGTAAGAGTAAAGGCTTGATAATCTCAGTGAACATGAAAGAATACAATCAAGATATTAAAGCAATCAGAAACTAGAAGATAGAGATGACAAAGACAATGAAATATAAGGACAATTTGAGTCCCCAAACTAGACAATCAATAAATGAAACAGATGGAATATAATACTAGACAATTTTCATGAATTGAAAAATAAATACAAGAATTGAGTCTGCAGATAAGAATGTATTGTGTTCCAGGAAAATTTAAAGTACAGAATGTTCAACATTGAGATCTATCCTAATTAAATCTATTGAATTTCAAGGATACAGGAAAAATTCTTTAAACATCCAGGTGGAAAACCAAATTATCTGTCTTGGCCTAAGAGTCAGGCTGGTTTCATATTTGCTTGGAGCAGCATTCAGTTTCTGAAGACAATGGAGCCATGTCCTCAGCGTTTTGAGGGGAAGGAAGTAAGATCCAAGGCATGGCTCCAAAGTCACACAGATGTCATTTCAGGGTAGAGGCAGGATGCAGTCCTGCTCAAACATGTACAAACTTGGATAATGTGTTTAGAATCAAAACGTGGATGAAAAATATAAATACACAGGGATGTCAACTTCTAACTATGTTTCATAATGTCTTTTTGCAACTCAGATTATTTTAGTAAATACCTTCTTATAAGGAAGAAACATTTGGTTGAAATCCAGTAGATACTTCAGTTTCTTTTCTTTTCCTTCTGTTAATTTCAAATAAAATCACACACAATTTTTCAAAAAAAAATTCATGAGTCGCTTTTCTAGAGGATGATTTTACTTTTTATAAAAGCCGACCTGCCCGACGTCCTCCCTCCCTCCCTCCTCACACCCACACTGGGCCTGTGCTCTGGACCCTGTTTGGCAGCCCCCTCCCCCTTCTGCTAAGTGTTGTGGGGTTTGCAGAAATTAAGCATTTTATGTTGTAAGTCAACTCTACAAAATTCTACTAGTTAGTGAAACATATAACTCTCCTTGGGATAAATCCCCACAAAAAGATTCTGGCATTTAATTCTTGGTTATCCAGAAAAAAGTCCCACTTAAAATCGCTTATTCCCATGGTGCTGGATAATCAGCACTTGGGGACCATCTACTGTGTGCCTGGTGCAGCTGTATCCGCTTGAGATACTCAGTGTGAGCAAACACAAGGTTTACTCTTAGGGAACTCTTAATTTAGCTGGGGCAGACATTTTGCCAAAGTCTTCCTAATATTTTCTAAGGAAGTTCTGTCTCCTAGGTAGATTTCCCAAGAGGGAAAACTAGGTTTTTCTTGTTGTTTTTATATGGGTTTTTGCTTATTAATTCATGAAAGAAAAGAGTTCTGTCAGACATGGTGTAAGATACTAAGGATGTAGTTGTGACCAAAAGAGAGAGAATCCCTGCCCACCCCAATAAACAAGGGTGGTGTCGGCTACTTGGATTGGCCCAGTGAGCACGTGCCTTCATCATTCACGCCGCTTTGTGGTCTTCTCTATCAGGGTCGCCCTTTGACTCACTTTGGCCAGTGGAATGTGGCACAAGAGTGGTGCTGTGCCAGTGCTGGCACTGGACGCACGCTTTAAATTCAGAGGTGCTTTTCCCGAAGAGAAGTCTGGGTGTTAAAGAAAAGCATACTGAGCATATAATTTGAAAATGTACTGAACATATTGTTTAAAATAAGCTGATACAATGTTTCAGCACTTTTAGTTGGACTGTAGTTTCCTTTTTGTCCTAATCAGCTTGGTTGGCCAAAGTTTTGTTTCAGTACAAAATGTGGCAACTCTAAATATTTTACTTCTTTCTTTCTTTCTCACCCGGTGTGCCTGGTGCTGGGGGAGGGAGGACCAGCTCGGCTATGTTAAGTATTTCATCTTATCAAAGAAGTAGTTCATAAATTATGTATAACAGTAGATGCCACTCAATAAATATTTTATACATGATAGATATTTTTGTCTGAAATTACTTTTTCACTTGAGCAATGATTTAAGCTCTCGTTTTTAGTTTTATGAGGTGACACTTTTATAATATCATGTAGTTGAATGCAGCTTGAATGTCATAGAGCTTCAGGGCAGCATTAATCATACATTCATCTGCCCCCACTTCCAATCCTGGGACATTCTCTTAATTCAGATTTTACTCATTATATATGTGGTTGTGTGTGTGTGCGTATGAGAGAGAGAGAGAGAGAGAGAGCGAGAGCACTCAAATATGCTTTTGACCTAAAGACTCCAAAGTTATGAATTTCAAATGGTTTTCAAAGTCTATGGGTAACTTATTTCAAGGAGGGTAAAACAAGTTTTTCAGTGGTTAAAAAAAATAAAAAGAAATATTAAACAGTCCAAAGTAGTTTCTCTACTTTGAGCAAGAGCTATTAGAGTTTAAAATATTGCCTTTTTTGTGTCATTGTCCACTTTGATGGAGAAAGAAAATACCTATTTCTCTGGACTTGAGAACAGTCCCTTCCTTTCCACAGGAACTTAGGGGCCCGGAACAATTCATTGCCACAGGGCTATGGTGAGTGAGCATTGTCTGCTCTCAGAACTGCCAAGCCTTCCAGAGAAGACACTGTTATGAAATGGAGCTGTGATTAAATTCTCCATTTCAATATATAGCTTACCAAACATAAACACACACACATACTTCCTAGGTCAGCTTGAATTCCGTGGGTAGGAGGAAAAGTACAAATTCTACCAATATTGCAGAGGTCGGTGTAGGGGTTGGTTTATTTGGAGTGCTTATTTTGGCCAAGATTTGCAAGGGCCTTGGTATAGTAAATCAAAATTACCGAAGCCTCCGACCTCAAAGGCGGAGGTTCCGAGCCATGGAATGCAAGCTGGGCTGGTAGGAGTAGTAATTGAGGAACAATGATATGCTTCATTTCCTTTTCTTGAGTCTAAGTTATGCATTGGTCATTTTCTCTTCGTATCTATTTAAGGGTTGTTAAATTAAATTGCTTTCTTTCAAAGGGTGATTTTTATGTTATTTGTTTTAACCATCCTTTTTTTTACCTCTTTGTTCCATGGTCCATTTGCCTGACTCCAGCTCTGTGTGTGCGCACTTAGGACTCAAATGTCTGCAGAGTCCAAGGCTTGAGGACTTCTTTCTCACACTGTCTCTTCCCAGAACCTCCTATGAGCTTTCTTGTCTGCGATGTTTGTGTTTTGCTAACGGTCTTACACTAGCTTAAGAAGTTCTGAATCCTTCACCTACAGAATGGCAGACTTTGTACATCATTTTAATATTTAAATGACACATTATGCATTTATTAATTCAAGGACTATGAGGACTACCTGTTGTGATTCAGGCAGTGCTGGGCAATGGGTTTGCAGAGGTGTGTCTTGTGACAGCCGTCTGATTGTGGGGCTGGGGCGGAGGGTGGGGAGAGAGATATAGTAGGAGCATCTCTAACCAGGAGCCCTAGTTAGTAGCTTGGAACTTGCCCCATGTTGCTCCCATCACACCTAAAATAGCAGAGCACAATGTCTTGCTCTTCACTGTGACTCAGTCTGGACTCAGCACAGTACAAACTCAAGACTGAAATTTTTGCCTTTAATCTTCTGCAATGTGTCTGTTTCCCAGCACAATCTTCCCTAAAAGCCCGATTCTAGAGGTTGGTTGTTGCCTGCCGATCTCTTCCCTGAGTGGCTGCTACTTACCCTCCTTTTTGCATTCCTGGGAACTCTGTTTATCTAGTCACTTATTCATTCATTTGACAAATATTATTTGAGCAGCTACTATTTGCCAGACATTCTAGTCGGGGGACAGGTAATGAACTAGTATGTATATAACGTACCAAATAGTAATAATTGTTAAGGAGAGAAATAAATCAGTATAAGGAAGGAGGGTGGTTGCTATTTTGTAAGGGGTGATAGAGAAGGTGGTTTTTGAGCAGAGACCTGAAGTAAGGGGCCAAGTTATGTATTTCAAGGGCAGTGCTTCCCACTGGAGGCCAATTTTATGCCTCCAGGGATCATTTGGCAACATCTGGAGACATTTTTGTCATCACAGCAGTGTGTGTGGGGGTGGAAGGGTGGGTCAGGGTGCTACTGGCATATAGTGGGAAGAGGTCTGGATGCTGCTAAACCTCCTGCAGTGCACAAGACAGCCCCCATAACAAAGAATTATCTGGTCCAAAATGACAGTAGTGCTGACATCAAGAAACCGTGCTCTTGGAGAAGAGAAGGAAGAGCAGTGACAGAAGGAATAGCGATGACCGAAGTCCTGAGATGGAGACTGGCTTGGCAAGTCTGAGGAACAGCAAGGAGCCACAGGTCCCTAAAGAGAAGTAAGCAAGAGGAAAAGTCTCAGGAAGTTAGCAGGGAATGAGATCCTGTATTATATTACAAAGACTTTGACTTCTATCTAAGTGGGATGGGAGGCCATTTAAAGGATCTGAGCAGAGAGGGGACCTGCCCTGACACCCCTCTGCTTGCCGAGTTGAGGCTGTACCACAGGGCAAGAGTGGTGGATTGATTATTGAAGTAATCCAGGTTAGTTAGTTTGGGCCTGGGGGATGGTGCAGGTGATAAGAAGTTACCTGATTAGGGCACAGTTTGAAGGTGGAGTCAACACTAAGTATGTAGGGTTTAGGGAAAGAAAGAGGCAAAGGGGCATTCCTGGGTTTTGGGCTGAGCAATTGTATGGAAGGTTATTAGCATTTACTGAGATGGGATCATCTGCAGGTTGGGGGAGACAGTGGGCATCAAAAGCTGTGTTTTTTTTTGTTTTTTTGACTTATTAAATTTAAGCTGCCTGTTTGGCATCCCCACAGATTTATCGAGTAGGCAGGTAAATATTCACAAGTGTGGAATTTAGGGGAAAGGTCTGCTGGGAGATTTAAATTTGAGAGTCATCAGTGTGTAGATGGCAGGTGAGATCAGAGGACAAGATGAGCTCATCAAAGGAGCGAGTGTTGATGATTCAGGGGACAGAGAGACAGTGTCTTAGTTTCCTACGGCTGCTGTGGCAATGAACCACAGGCTGGGAGGCTTCAAGCAAGAGAAATTTGTTGACTTGGTTATGGATGCCAGAAGTCTGAAATCTAGGGTTAGTGGCCCATGTGCCCTGAACCTGTGGGGCGAATCCTTCCTTGCCTCTTCCTAGCTTCTGGCGGCTGATGGCCGTCCTTGGCGTTCCTTGGCTTGCCTCTGCAGCGCTTCAATCTTTACCTCCATTGCCCCGTGGCCTTCTCCTGTGTCTGTCTCTTCTCCTCTTATAGGGACACTGGTCTTGGTAGATTAGGGACCGCCCTAATCCAGTGTGACCTCATCTTAAATTTTATTCCATCTGCAATGACTCTATTTCCAAATAAGTTTGCGTTCTGAGGTCCTTTGGGTTAGGACTGAACATGTTTTTCAGGGGGACACAATTCACCCCATAACATTCAAGTCTCTCTGTGAGGTGGGACCTAACACACAGGAAAGCGTTGGTCTTAGGGAGGAACAGGAACAGTCCTCCAGAGCACCTGGGGAGAAGAGCCCACAAAGAGAGAGACATCTTGATATTGAGTGAAATAAAATTTCTGAAGAGGGGGGAAAAGGTGCTTTGGAGTCGGCTGGTCCTACAAGCTTTCCTAAGGAAGCTTGGCATAAATTTAACTCATTTTATATTGAGCTTTTATATGTTCCAAGTTCACTTTGCCTATCATGTGTCAGGATTTTGAAAAGAGGTTAAAAGCCCATTTTCTTTCTTTTTTTTTTGGTGAGAAAGTGTTGCTCATTTTAACACTCTAAAGAACATCTGTTATGAAGTCCCAAGAGTAACCTCTTCTTTTTCTTTTCTTTTAATTTCAGGAACAAACTTTAGCCCTTCGGAAAGAAGGGATTGGAGTTGTTCTCGATTCTGAACTGCCCCATTTGATTGGCATTGATGATGACCTTCTGAGTACTGGAATCATCTTATATCACTTGAAGGTAGAAACTCCTTATGTGGAACATTCGCATTTTGTTTCGAGTTTTCCCTTTAGACCTTAGCAAGGTTTATTATAATACTCAATGACCGTGAACACAACTATTAAATTAAAGAATATATAGCAAATCCTTGAGCCCTTTGGGGAGTTTTATCAGTTAACTGGGATTCTGTGTTGTTAGAAGTTCTCATGTTTATGTAGTTCTAAAGCTAAGTGATGATCCATTCACTTTGGCTTCTGTTTAAGAAGGGGCTAAGGAGCAAAAAGACAGACAGAGGAAGAAAAGCACCTTGGACTGGAATTGTTGCATACAGGTTCCTGGTCCTTAGTGGTAATTAATAAGATTGTGCCTCCTGCCTACATTATTGGGCCTGGACCTGAGCAGCCTCCTCATGTCGAGAGAGCAGAATTCCTCATCATTATCCATGGTTGCTTCTGTTACCTTGGTTGTAGTGTCCTCTCTCTGATCCATAAAATGAAAATGGTACTGTACTTGGGTTTTGTGGCTCTCAGAAACTACAACTTCAGACACAAGGATACCCCTGGCCACCAGAGGAGAAACTCACCAGAAAGAATGGGGAAACACAGTGAGATTATTGTCATGAGAACATTATCAATTCCCCCCAAAATAGGAATTTAGCCGTTGTTGAGCAGTAAGCGTTAGGGGCTCCTCTGCCCTTTCCCAGACAACATGGGGTATCGTTACAGAGCATCTGTGAGCTCTGATTACAATGAATCTTTGGCCTGCTGGGGATTCCTCACCCCACTTGTCACCAGGTGCTTGGGTGTAAATGAAAAATGGTTGTTTAGTTTACTAGGCTGCTAAAATGCAATAAACCAGAAATGGGCTGGCTTTTTAACAGTGGGGATTTATTAGTTTACAAGCTTATGGTTCTGAGGCTGTGAAAATGTCCAAATTTAGGCGGCATCAGGTGATGCTTTCTCTCTGAAGACCGGCAGCTGATGATCCTGGACTCCTCTGCCATATGGCAAGGCATATGGTGGCATCTGCTGGTTTCTCCCTTTCTTCCAGGTTTCATTGCTTCAGCTTCTGGCTTCTTCTGGCTTTCTGTCTCAGCTTCTGTGGGTTTCTCTCTGTGTTCTCGCTCCATATTCATCCCCTTTTTAAAGGACTCCAGTAAGAGGATTAAGACCCACCCTGGGCCACACCTTACTGATGTAACCTAGTCGAAAGTTCCCACCTACTCTAGGTTTACACTTACAGGAACGGGTTAGTTTTAAGAACATGATTTTCAAGGGTCCATCCATCTTCAAACCATCACAATGATGAAAAAATGGTGAAACAAATTATTCCTCCGTTCTTGACTAATAAATTTTACTTGACTTTTCTTCCCAGGAGGGTCAGACATATGTCGGTAGAGAAGATGCTTCAACGGAACAAGATATTGGTGAGAATCTTTGTCAATTATCTCTTACCAAAGATTTTTAAAAAAATCATATGGAAGCTATTTGCTTATATGGCGTGATTGACATTGAAGTAATTATGAAAAAGAAAACCTTCAAATACAATATCAGTTATTATATCTGTTTCTGTAATTTTGAGCACAATTTAATAGTACAGAAAAATTAATTTAGTGAATAAAATGGAACTGTGACTCCTTTTCCCCCACTCTTCATACATTCTATACCCTGCCATCTCTTTCAAGAATACAATTATTTAAATCACTGTATACTTGTCACAGTAGGACAACAATTGATGGGAATATGCTAACAGACACAGATAAAGGATAAAAGGCCTTTTTAGTGGGAAGGTTATAGACACTTGTCTGCCCAAAGATGACTGTGGAAAGCAGGAAACAACACGGCATACTCCCTGATGGAGACGTGGCTTCTTGGGTTTCTCAGAAATCTTCATGAGGCACACAGATTCAGCCTGAGCTGGGTGAGGTCCTGCTTTGAAAGCATAACTTAGGCAATTCTTGGTGGAAGTGATGGTGGTAGTGTGGTAGGCACATGTGGCAGGGTGGGGGACGGGAGGGATAGGAGTTTTATCTTCCCAGCTGTTGGTACAGTTACTGGCTATGAAGCTGCTTCCTTGCCAAGTGTAAGTCATTCATCAAGCCAACCCTAGCATATTCTTACATGTATTTACTGTAAGACAGGGAGAGTTGAAAGCCGATTTCCAGAAGTTTTCAGGTTTGACTGTTTTTTTGAGCAGAACTAGGCTTCAGGCCTCTTCTTATCATCAAATTATGTGTTTGACCTTTTGGGTAGGTGTAAATGATGGTAAGTGGTAAGAACACATACTTTCTGTGAATAGGGAAGTTCAGTAATGCAGTTCTTTGGAGTAGTAGGAGCTATTTGCTTATACTCCTGAGAAGCTGGCCAAGATAGCTGTCTTAAAATTCTGTGGGTGTACTTGACAGGTGCTCATATCCGTGCCTAGCCATTCATCCAGGAAGAATAACCCAGGGTTTTCCTGTCTGATTAGGTAAACCTGAGCAGCCACATGCTCTCTGAGAGGTCTGTGCAGGTCCAGTTCTGTCAGAATCAGCACAGGCTGCGACAAAATGCATCCTAGGACAGCTTCCGGAAACTTCCTTAGGCATCCCAAAATTCATGCCATACTAAGCTCCCCTTTGGTTTCCGCTCCAGGAACACCATGTCTGTACGTATGGAGGTCACGGTAAGTCCTTGACTGGTGGAACCCTTTTGCCATTTCAGTTTCTCTGTGACTTCTGAGTGGCTGGTGGAGCAAATGTATTCGGTATCATATAGATCAACTCAATAGTAATCAGTTAAAACAAGTTACTGCACTATTTTCTCCCTGAATTTGAAATAAATTAACATCCCAAAATTTATTTCCTTATACAGGTGATGCCCAGACCCTTTGTGGTAACATTTAGGGGTGCTTCCAGTTATATCAGTTGATGCCACAAAACTCCTGAAATTCAGTTTTCTCACTAGATTAAAGTGTTTGCTTTACAGTGCTTTCATGGGCAGGGAAGGGTATGCAAAATGAAAAAAAAAAGTTGGGAGTCATTGTAGTAGGTATCAGAGAAAAATTTTTCTTCTTTGTTTTTCCAACTTAGTTCTTCATGGCCTTGATTTGGAGAGTGAGCACTGTGTCTTTGAAAATATTGGGGGGACGGTGACTCTGATCCCCCTGAGTGGGTCTCAGTGCTCTGTGAATGGTGTTCAGATCATGGAGGCCACACACCTAAATCAAGGTATCTGCTTTTTGGTTTTCAGAGTTCTTTGTATATATTGTTGCTGGAAATAGGTTGACGAGGCAATGAGCATCTTATAATTAATCATTGATTAGGGAAGATAAGGATGAAGATTCCTTCATTATCCTGTTTTCTCTGTTTTGCTGAAGGGCTTTTTTATAATATCCATTGTCTTGTTGAATTAAACATAATCATGTATGTAGCTGTCTTAAAAGTTATTGCTGTAATGGAAATATATCAACATTAAAGGCGTTTTTGTAAGTTAAAAAGTACTCCTCAAATACAAAACCATAACACATTGGTTTCTTTTAATAATTTTATTCCCATTTTAATATTCTTTTTATGAATATTTATAATTATAGTGTACATAGTAAACAGGATCTGATATCATCTCTCTTTTTTTCTTTTGAAATATTTTCAAGATGATAGAAATGTTTCAGGAATACTGCAAAGAACTTTTAAGTTTCGGAACCATTTGAAAGTAAATTGCTAACACGATGCCTCATTATCCCCCAATACTGAAATACTTGCGCATTTCCTTCAAACAATGCATCCTCCCCTGTGACCAGAATACAACCACCCCAGTTAGGAAACTAACACTCCTACCTTCCTACTGTACAGCCCTCCCACTCCATTCAAGTTTCGCCATCTGTCCCAACAGTGTCCTTCATGGGTCCAGTGCTCAGGCCAGCATCCTGCACTGCATGTGGTTGTCACATCTCCTTAGCCTCTTTCAGTCTGCAAGAGCTCCCTCCTCTGTCCCTGACTTTTATGACTGACACTTTTGAAAACCGCAGGTCAGATATGTTGTAGAATGCCCAACGGTTTGTATTTATATGCTGTTTCCTCGTGATTCAATTAAGATTATGCATTTTTGGCAGGAATATCAGAGAAATGATGCTGTGCTTATCGCCTATCCCATCAGGTGTTAAATGATTTCTGATGATGTTCACTTTGATCACTTGATTTAGGTGGTGCTTACCAGGTTTCTTCACTGTAAAGTTATCCTTTTCCCCTATGTTATTAATATGTATATTGGAAAGGTACTTTGATATCATAAATATTCTACTTCTTATACTTTTACCCATGGGTTTTAGCATCAGCTGATGTTTTTTGCCTGAATTTTTATTCTGATGATTGCCAAATAGCCATTTTCTAATTTTGTTATTCCTTCTATATTTCTTGGTTGGTTTTCTACTATAAGAAAATGCTTCTTGTCCTTTACTAACTCATTTATTTATTCAAATCTATAGGGGCACATGGCTTGCTGTTTTATTTTGTAGGTTTTAGCCCATTTTTATCATTATTTTGATGCTCAAATTGTCCCAGATTTGGCCAATGGGAGTTCTTTCAGGTTGGCTTCTGTGTCCTTTTGGCTTGCTCCATCCATCCATGAGCACTTTCTTACTTTCTGATACAACAAGATAGTTCAGGTTCATCTTGTACAGTCCTGCAATCAGCCCTTTCTCCAGGAAGTCCTGGTTCCTTTTAAAGGACAGTGTACTTAGAAACCAAGATCTGGGCCCTGGGTGTGCTCATTGTTCTTGGAGTTTCACTGCTTCCAGGCCCTCTCAGTAACAGAGTTAGGGAAAATGTGTGTGTGTGCATGTGTGTATATATACAATAGTCACAGCTGAATTTCTATGTCTATCTGTATTGGTATATTAAAATACTTATATTTCATTATCTATTTTGATAACCCTGAGTTCATGCCAATACCTCTACTTTCAACTCAGTACCATAGGGTTCTTTTTGGTTTCCTCCCTTACCGTACTTGTAATTTCCTTTTTTGATAGTGAGAAACAAGTCTCCTAACACTACTTCCCTCTCCTCATGCAGGGCCTCTCCTCTTCCTTCTCAGCCACTGAGACCCCATGTTGGGCCACCACTGTCCTCACCCTTTCCTCAGTGCAGAAACCTTTCTCACCCCATGCCAGATGCCTTCTCTTCCCAGGCTGCTGCCTCCTCTGTTCAGCCCTGCCTAATGACTTTTGGACTAAATTGTGAAAGACGGAAGGAAAGAAAGAAGCTGACGTTGTATCTTAACACTTTTTTGTATGTTACATACAGTCTTTATAATTACAAGTTTTGATGGCTACACACTATATTTTTGTATCTATTGTGACATAAGATTTGGGTAGATGGGGACTGGAAAGCATATTGTTTATTGGTATTAGCCAACTCATAAGCAGAAGTCAGTTGCAAGGAATTATATCAGAAATGAAGGACATGTAGCATGGACCAGGAACACCACACTTTTATAGGGGGTGCACGGAGCCCATCACAGACATCCTAAGAGCAAGTGACGGAGCGTCTGCCCATGCGTCCATCCATACATCATCCACACATCCATCAACCTATCCATTTCATTTTCTTCTTTTAAATATTTTGCAGTCTCGAGGTAAGTTGAGTTTGGAAACGATCTGAGTGCCCTGGAGCTGGCCGGGAAAAACAGAGGTGAGCAGTAGCAGGTGACCACCCCAAATCAAGGACACAGTGAACCCCAGCAATCATTGTAAAAGTCACATTTCCTGCTTTTTTCCAACCAGGACAAAATGGTAGAATGATGAAGAAGCAGGTTCTTGCCAGGCAGTAAAGGAGTGGGGCAATATTAGTCCTGGTGAGAGACTGTCTCTGCTCTAAGTCCAGAAATGTGACATAAATGGCTGGTAGGCAAGAGGTCACCAGGTAGGACTCTTCAGCTGTAGTCACTGCTTGGGAACTCACAGGCTCCAGTGATGACAGCAGAAGTAATGGGAGGTGATGCAGTGCCCAGGTGACCCCACAAGGCAATTATGCAGCTGGAGTAGAGACCACAGCTAGAGCCAGCTGTCTGTTCTTTATTAGGACTTTAGGTGGAACTAGGGTCATGGTGAAAGGCAGTGTCCCCTGGTCCCAGAGGGAGAGGAACGTGTTTTCCTACTTGGCCTTCCCAGAGCCCAGTTCTGGCTGTATCCCTGCCTTAGGTCAGAAGGTGGTAGCCTTGCTGCCATGATGGCTGTTTATTGTTACAGTGCTTTATAAGAGCAGGTATTGATTATCAATATCATTGTTAATGCAGGCGTAGAAGAGTTTCACTATTGCCTGCTAGAATTGTGGGAAATAAAATATAATTTTTTCCCCTAGTTAATTTGAATGAGTGCTCTGTATATTATCTGTGTAACAACTTTCTCATATTTGATTCAGCTATTTTCCCAATATTACAATGTTTCTATTTAAATATAATTTTGTTATTTAATTCCATTTTTCATTGGCTTGAATCTGTCAGTCTTTCCTTTGTGATTTCCTTAATAGTTTTGAAATCTGCCACAGACCTAATAAACATTTGGTTCATTTTAAAGTTATTTTTCCCATGATTTGATTATTTTATTGTTTCTGAATTTTATTTTGAAATAATATATCTAGAGTTCATTTGGTATATAAATTGTAGATTTAATCTTACCCCCCACATTGTATAATATTCCCCCAACCCTATACCCTCCTCCCTTTTTAAAAAACTTATCAGAAAATGAAAACATAGATAGCATATCATTTTCTTGGCTTTTCATTTTGTCCTAATACTCTATTTCTAACTTTCTACCAATATTACCTAGTTTTAGTGCTTGTTGTTTTATAAAATGCTTTAATCTCTATTTTCATCTGAGTGGCTTTTTGCTTTTCATGCCTATTAAGTTTTTTCAAAGGAAATTTAGAATCATTTTGTCATGTAAAAAAATATCCTTTGAGGAGTGAGATCTTAATTTCGTTTGATTTGCTTGCATATAAAAAATATATTTCCATCTTGGGACTTCTGCTTATTCAATATGCCTTTCCTTGTATTTGAATTTTCATCTATTTCTCCCCATAAAACTTTGAAGGTTTTTATATAATTGTTAAACTATTTATTCATGTTATAAAAAATTCTGGACATATTCATGTTATAAAAAATTGCTCCAAAATGGCGGAGAAAAACTTCGTTGTATAATCATTTGTATTGAGATTGAATTGCAGGTTTTTGTTTTTAAGCACGAAGGGCCTTTAAGGCTATGTATTAAAACCATATTGGGAAAGTGAAGTCCAAAAAATTCAGTGACTGGAATCTAGGACTTCTGAGTCTTGTGTCTTGTTCTTCCTACCTGCAGTCTCTTACTGCTCTTAGAAACCCAGACACCCAAAACACCATCGAGGGTATCTGTGGAGTCACACGCTGGGTCAGAGATGGAGTTAAGTAGGAAGTAATTTGCAGAGATTCTTTAGTATTGAATTTCTTGAATCCTGCCCCCTGGGCCTGGTGCCCTGGCCAATGGACCCCTTACCTTGAAGCTTCCACACCCTCTGCCCTGGACACTGGGAAAAGGTGGAGCGGCTTACAGTGACCGCCCTGCCTTGTGGACTCACCTGGAAGCTGTTATTTGTAGTGATGTTTCTGTGAGAAAGTCACTCCTGAGTTCCAAATAATATACTGAAAAAATGAGCTTTTACTGCACATGCTGTTTAACCTGTGAACTGCCTAGAACTTAATATTTACTTTTGGGGTTATCATTCCAACCCCCCCCTCCCAAAAAAAAAAAAAAGATTGTTAACTTGTTTATTTAGTTAGAAGAAATCACTTATTATTCTATTGCCATTCTGTTTATAATAGCTATGATTATGTCTCTAATCTACTTGTGGATTGAGGGATGGTAGATAAATAATATATCACCTATGCAGTATTATGATTAAGTGGCTTTTGCTCTTAGACTTTTAACTAAATTAAATGTCCCTTTAAAAAATATGCCTGTTCAGGTTAATGATGCCTAGAACTAAATTTTCCATCTTCATACTGATTCATAGCTATGCCTTGTCCTAGGAAGGTAACGTAATAGGCATTCAAGGTTAATTGTCCAAATTGTCTTTCCCTGTAGGGTGCTCTTAATTGTTTTATTACCATGGTGCCATGATTTTCAGATATGATGGGCTTGACTTCCTCTGGCATTCTGCTGTGCTACTGAACAGCTTTCTTAGTATCACTGTTAATGAAATTGACATAAAAATTCAGTGTTCCAAGGTGTTAAAACGCCTCTCAGTGAGTATAAATGTCATTAGCAAGTCTTAGGGCATTGAAATACAAAATGGCTTTGTGTTTCAAGCCATTGCTGAGAGAAGCAAGACAGTAACTTTAAAAAAAAAGAATAGTAAACATAGTTGAAGTTCCCATCAAGGAAAAGACATCTATAGTCCTTCAGAAACTAAGGGCTAGAATTTTAATTTTTCTTGATTTTTGAGGATTATTAAAATGAGAATTGGAACACATTTTTGGCTATCAAAATATGTAGTAAAAGTAGAAAAGATATAAATGGGCCAGGTACACGTGAACTTCAGAATAGTATTTAATCTCTGGGGAAGAACGGGGCAATGTGATCAGGCAGAACTTCAGAAGGGTTTTCAGCTATATCTGTAAGATTTTGTTCTTTAAAGGAAAATAAGACTAAAACAACAAAAAACGGAATAGATTCATTAAGGAATAATAATAATTGGGGAACAGGATTAAACACAGCACCATTTTTAGACTCCAAAAACTATCTCTGCGTTTCCCCATGAAACCTTTTGTAAAGGAAATCATCTATAGTATTTCTATGCAGTCCTGCCCTCACTTAGATGATTTCTACAAAGGCAGGTCACCTGAATTAACAGATGGCAGCCATACTTCTTGGAGATGGATCTTGGGGTACTTGCATAGCTGCCGTATTTTCTCAGAACAATCCACAAAAATATTAGAGCAGACCATTATCACCACACGTGCTCAAATAATGCTATAATTATTCCCACAAAACTTAATATGTTTGCGCTATTTCGTCTCCTTTTCAACCCTCCAAGCTAGGCTTGGGTTGTATATCCTTAGTCCTGAAGCTCATGGACAGCCATGTAGAATTTTGAAATCCAGGTAAGCTTGGTCTCACATATTTGCTTCCTAACCCTGGTTTCTGACTTCTTGGAGTGGTTATTGGCCTACAGGCCATTCCTTCACCATTGTCTCTTGGCCATCCCAGTGGACTTCACTGGTATCTGGCTCACATATTGGTTCCATGAAAGGCAAAATAGAAAGAAACCTCCTTGAAGCAGAGCTGTGCTAGCCTTTCCTCCCCCCCCCCCCTTATTTTTTATTTTTATTAGAGCAGTTGTAGGTTTATAGAAAAGTCTTGTGTAAAATACAGAGTTCCCATATAACTGTCCTATTGACATTTTGCGTTAGTGTGGTACCTTTGTTACAATTGATGAAACGATATATTATTAATGATGGTTCATAGTTTACATTAGGGTTCACACTTTGTGTTTTAAGCATTTCGTTTTTGTAGAAGGAAAAAGTGTCAAGAGCAGAGGATGCAGATTGGATATTGACCCAAGTCACAACATTATCTTACCATCGGAACTCCACATTTGACTGGCTTCCTGGTTCACCCTGCACCACCTGAAGCTTCCTGTCTCTTCACTATTCCTTTCTAGTTTATTGTTGATGTTCTGTATTTAAATGTCTCTTTTCATTAGTAAAGTACTATTCATTTGGAAATGTGTTAGACTGTTCCATTAAAAAGCACATGTAGTAATTACCACTTCCTTATCTAAATCACTTAACACACTGTGAATGCCAACTAAATTTAGATTTATCTAAATTTAGCAGATTGTCACCATTGCAGGGAAATGTTTTACCTGTGTCAGTTAACTGCCTTGCTTCTGTCAGGTTGCATCAAATCTACTTCCCCTGCCTTAAATTACAAGAAATGTTTTCATTTGGTAGCATCTCTAAAATGAAAAACATTTGCTAGGATTCTGAGGATTAAATGTGATGACACATACACGTACCCTGACAGGTAACTTGCCTCGAGACTCTTTTTTGAGTTCTCCCAGAAACAGTGCCTGAGCTATGTAGCCTTGGCTCTACCTGTGCTCATGCACTGATGTGTTCTCCTCATGCCCTGGTATAATTCCATAGAAAGAGGAGGCAGTTTTTAGAGAAGAAAGTGGGACTTTGACCTTGGTGTCTGGGTCATAGACCTGGAGCTCTTTGTGGTAGAATCTCATATCCTATATTTTTCCTTTATTATACTTAATATAATTATTGAAATGGCTGCAAAATTAATTATGTTATAATTCAAAAAGTATTTCAGCATTTGTCCTATAATTGCTGGGAAGTATCCTTTCCATTTTAATTATTTTTCTTTGCATTGTATGTTACTTTAGAACTGATGGTTGTGATAAAAGAATAACTGTTCATGCAGTTTAGGATCTCACACCTTTATTGAGTGATTCATGAACTGGGCAGCATCCCATATAGAAAGTAGAAGGGAGCTCTGCTGAGGGAGTAGAAAGCTCATAAAGGGCAAACTTGGTAGCAAGTGAGGAACTGTTCTGATTGGCTGACATTAAGTTTCCATTTCACTTGGGGAGGGGTGGTTTTACAAAGGAAGAGCATTTATATGTTTTGTACAGTATGCTTGTCCATTCTGATAAGCTGTCTCTACCAAAACTCGGTTATCACCAGGCCTTACTTAACAGCAATCTTGTAGGGTGTATTCCATTTTCTTAGAAAACCCCTGCAGGTCAATTGTTTTTGTCTTCTGGAAAAGCCCTTTCAGGAAAGGGGCCTTCTTTCAGCAAATGACCAATGCAGGTGGCCATTTTATTTTACTTAACATTTGTTAAATGTAATCAACATTTTCATTTATATCAGTGGACCCCTTTGGTCTTCTTGCTGGTTTGGCAGATTGAGTGAACATTCATCTCTCCTTTTAGAAGTGCTGCAGAAACTGCATGTGGTGAATTTACACTTAGGTGCATTTGAATGTGTTATGCTTGAGTGCCAAAATATATTTGCATCTATTTAAACACTCAGAAAAGAAAGAGGGAACACGTGATTGCCTGGAGAGTGAGCTGAATAGCCTTTGATAAAATTTTCATATGTTGGAGGGCTGCTCTGAGTTGTTTAGTGGCAAATTAGAAAAGAATTTTAGAGTAACTAGAAAGGGAAATAGACCTACCAGTGGTTTAGCCAGGGTGCCTAGTTAACAGAAGAGACCTTTTTTTTTTAAGGAGGTTCCCGGGATTAAATTCAGGACCTCATAGATGGGAAGCAGGCACTCAACCACTGAGCTACATCTGCTCCCCAATGAGAGTTGGGTTTTTTTTGTTTGTTTGTTTGCTTGCTGCTGCTGCTGCTTTTTTTTTTTTTTT
>JAQZBX010052668.1:0-19072 GCA_029593785.1 Cabassous unicinctus | reverse complement strand
ACTTTGTTTTATTGGGAAATAAGTGGGTACATGTGAATGACCGCAGACAAACACATCCCAGAAGCTGACAAAAAGAAAAAACAGCGTAACACAGTGAAAACACAGTGAGTCAACCTAGGTGAACACAGAGACAACTTCCTTGTCCAGCGGTGGTTCTCAAAGTAGGTCTGGGGACCAGCAGCAACAGGACCACCTAGGACCTTGGAAATGCAAACTCTCAGGACCCACCCTACAATTACAGAATCAGAAACTCTGCGGTGGGTCCCTGGTTAACACATCACCTCTACGTGATGCTGATGACTGTTCAAGTTTGAGAACAACTGTTTTAGAGAGAACAGATAAATACACTAAGCTTAGAGCAGGGTTTCTCAACCTCAGCACTATTGACATTTGGGGTAGAATAATCTGTTGTAGGAAGCTGCCCTGTGCATTGAAGGATGTTCAACAGTATCCCTGGGCCTCTGCCTACTACCTGCCAGTAGCACTGCTCCCTCATTGTGACAACCAAATACATTTCCAGACATTGCCAAATGTCCCCTGGAGGACAAAAGCACCCCTGGTTGAGAACCACTGGCGTAGAGTTTAGAAAAATGGACACTAAATTGAGGACAACTCTCATCCCTTTCACTTTTCCTCTCAAAATGCTCTCAGCCTGTTCTCACTGCTTTTAGCTTTTATAAAATGAATTAACCTAAGTTGGACCCTACTTTAAATGCTAAAAGTTAGTTTTCTGAGCATTAAAGCAGAAGAAAAGTCCAAGCCTATTTTTTTAAAAACTTTAAAAACTAATAGAGGGAAGCGGGTGTGGCTCAGTGGATAGAGCCCCCGTTTACCATATGGGAGGCCCGGGTTCCCGTCCCGAGGCCTCCTTGTGAGGGCACGCCGGCCTGAGTGGTGCGGTGGGCTGATGCAGCAACCTCACGGCAGGAAGCGGGTGTGGTGCAATGGATAGAGCACCCGTTTACCATATGAGAGGCCCCGGGTTCGCTTCCGGGCGCCTCCTTGTGAGGGCAGGCCGTGGGCTGATGCGGCAAGACCTCACAGCAAGGGGGAGATAAGCAGACACAGAGAAGACACGCAGCGAATGGACACAGCAGCACAAGCAGCAAGAGGGGGGATAAATAAAATAAAATAAATAAATCTTTAAAAAAAAAAAAACTAATAGAAAGGAAGGATAACTGACTCATAGTAAAAGATAGAATCCCAGCATTTTACACTTATTGCCAGAGTAGACACTTGCTGATGATACTGCCTGGACTCAGTTTCTCCAATTTGTAAAGAGATGGAGTGCATAACGGAAAGAACTAGGGACTCAGAGTAGACCTGGGTTCAAATCTCACTCACTTGCTATGTGATCTTGGGCAGTTAACTTCAACATCTTTTGCGCCTCAGTTTCCTGACCTGTCAAATGGTGATTGCAATACAATGCATAACCCATATGTTCCATAACTTTTCAATAGGGCCTGGGACAGCATCTGCAATTAAATGCATTGCTATTTCTGGGAAAAAAAAAAAAAAAGCAAACAGATATTCATGCTGCATGGGATAAAGATTATAAATAAGTCTCATCTATTCAGGTTAAGTTTTAGTACCAAATGAGATTTCATGCCCAAGTTACCCAAAATAAAACAAAACAAACACTTTTGCCTTTTAGAATGTTTTGAATTTGGAACTCTCCTGCCATGGCCACCCACACATCTTTTGCTCCAGTCACCTACAAGTAATTGTGGTTCTTTACCCCCTCGAGAGTCCCCCCTGTCCTCACCCTCTATCTGGAAAGGGATGTCCATCTCTCCTTCCTTCATACAGACACTCCCCCATTCATCAAGACCAGCTCCAGGGACATCTCCTCTAGGAGGCTTCCCTGTTAGCCCCATCCCTACCCCAATGAGCTGCATCTTCCCAGCACTCTGCATGCGGGGTGCACAGGGCTGTCCCTTTGCTAGACTGTCCAGTCTTTTGGAAACAGCTACTTGGTGTCAGCTGTCTTTCTAACCCATAGGTCTCACATGGGGCCCAGCATCTGGTCAGTGTCCCATAAATGCTTTTGGATGATCAAGGGCAGTCAGTGCTGCATTCCCTCAGGAGATGCTGGTTTCATCAGGCCAGGTGCCAGCAAAATCAATGAGTCAGAAATTATATGAGGGCATGTACTGTGGCTTTTGAGCCCTGTTGGATCCCCAGGGCCTGGCACTCAATAAATACAGTATTTCTGAATAAATGACTGAATAAATGGTGAAAGAGTTAGGACAATTTTTAAAAACAAACCATCGCCAAAAACAACAGAAAAAAGTCATGTGCTCTGATAGAATCTCCATAAAGTGTGGTGTCTACCACACTTGAAAAAAGATTTTCCTTCCTTCAAGGAAGTTCCATGGGCCTGAAACACAAAATAGACAACCCGCAGCATTAACCCTCAGCCTGTCCAACAATCTGCCAGGGCACTGCAGTACAGTGGTGCCCAAGTGAAAAATGAGCTGATCCAAGGCCCCACCCCCACCCCCAGAATATTTCAGTCCCAGAGCAGCTATAAATCAATTTCCATAAAACAGTTATCAGCACTGCTCCTGGCCAGTTATCTCAAATATTCAGCAATTTACCCAAAATACATGAGTCATGAGTAAAATATTTTACTGAGTAAAGACTGCTAACTTTGTAGTGCTATTTGTACCTGAATTATATTCATATCATGCAAATATCATTATTCTGTCCTTTGCCTCTTTTTCATTCCCATTTCCTCCCTGTGGTTCAACCACCCTTTTGTGTCTCCCCCATTTTCTTCCCTCCCAGTCCTACTTATCACCCCACGTTGTCTGAAGACTGCTACACGTAAAGCGGTACAAATGCTACATGTAAGCTTGAACTCTAGCTGAGAAAAAAGGCATAAGCTCACTCAAAAACAAAATTCCAAGGTCACATAGGACCTGGAGGCTTCAGGTTTTCTCTTCTAACTTGGAACAGGCCGTCAATGCCACTTACTTCAAAAGATATGATTGCAAAAGGCTGGATTATGCCTTCGGCTTTAAGAGAAAAGCAGTAGTTTCCACCTTCCTGGAAAGCCTTTTAACTTTCTGGAATATCACCAATTAAGATCATTAATTGTACCAAAGAAACAGTTTGAGTCAATAGACATCAGTCATTTCCTCGAGATTCACACAATAAAGCCACTGAAAATCCCGAACGTTTTCAAACAAATGATAAAATGACTCCAATCCAATCACACTGCCCTCAAAAGACAGAGAGCTGGGATGGGAAATACTGATTTGCGTTTCTGGCTTCACTAGTATTTCTGTAACTCAGAATAACTAGCTTTACCACCACTGGCTTCAGTTTCCTCTTGGTAAAATGAGAAAACTGGACCAGATCAGCGTTTCTCAAATAGTGATGGCCATCCAATGCAAGCCGGTCTTAGTACCAGAAAGCCATCACTTCCGGTGATAATGTGTTTTATTTTAATAGTTATTAGTTTATTCTTCTTGCAAGTGATACTGGTTTTCCGGCAATGGTGGTGCTAAAAAAAATGTCCTTTAAAATAAATGCATGTAAGTATTTTAAAAAGTGAGTCCTTTTTAGGAAAAGCTATTTAGTAAATAAGAGTTCAGGTGGTTCTATCTAGTATCTGGGGCAAAAATAACTGGTCTGAGGGCCTGGTATTCCGGGAAAGAGAGCCTCAGAGTAAGAGAGAAGAGCAAGGCGGAGAGCCCCTGGAGGTGAGCTGCAAGGAGAGCTTACCGGGAGGAAGGGGGCAATCCCAATCGGGGGGACCCGCGATAGGCCGGCCTGCGCCTATCTCCCAGGGGCTGCGGCTTGACCCGCGGAGGGCCAGGAGCCCCCTAGAGGCCGGGACACTTCGCAGCGCCCGGCGCAACCCGGCAGACCTGTCAGGAGAGAGCCGGACTGGGGTCCTGGGGGGCAAGTGGGGCGCGGGGGAAACCGGGATCCTGGCTAGAGGGGGCGGGGGTCCGGAGTTGAAGGGGGCGGGGCCTCGGGCAGGAGGGGCGCAGTCGGCGGGGGCTCCGACTGAACGGCCCAGGGCCGGGGCAAGGGTCCCGGTCGGGCCGGAGCAAACGAGGGGTCCCGAGGTAAAGGGGCGTGGTGGGGACGGCGTCTCGCGCCAAAGGGGCGCGGCAGGGGTCCCCGGCCAGAGGGGCGCGGCCGGAGCCGGGCCTGGAGGGCCCGCGGGGAGACGGGAGGAGTCGGGGGTCCCGGCGGACTGAGGAGAGCGGCGCCGCGGCAAGGAAGGGGCAGCGAAGCCCATCGCCCCCACGCCCCGTGGCCGGCCGGAGCCAGGGCCGCCGGCGTCGCAGCTCGACCCCGCGCGCGACCCGCTGGCGCTACCTGTCCTCGCTGGCGGTGATCACGCCGTCCTCCTTGGGGATGAGCAGCGCGGCCGCGACCGCATCCTGGTGACCCTCGATCTTGCTCAGCAGCACCGGGCGGCTGCTCTGCGGCCTGGAGTGGATCTCGGCCGCCATGTTCGCGCGGCGGCGGCCTCCGCGGCGAGCAGCCCATCAGCTGACGGCGGGGCGGGCGGGGACGTTGCGGTTCCCTCCCGCTACACGGGCCGCGTGGGCGCCACGCCGCCGTAAGTTCTCGAGTGCTGCAGCCGCGGCGCCCGTATTGCATGGGGAAGACGTGCATCCAAAATTACGTAGAGGACCACGGAGTGCGCGTACCGATGCGAGGAAAGTAGTAAAGGTGAAAAGTAAAGTCATCACCCAGGAATGGTTTGGACGGTTGGAGCGGACAAAGTTCCTCAAACCAGAGCCTTCAGAAAATAATAATACAATGTTGTATCCCTTCCAGGAAGCCGTTGTTTGGAAGGCGTACCTCTATTTCCAAGATGTTAAAATGTGGAAAAATATAGTGCACCTTAGAATGTTTGGAACACAGTAGATAATGCTCATTGAGCAGCGGCCAGTTTCTTTACCTGGATCTTCTCATTAATACTGATAACCTTTAGAGACTGAGAGAGAGGTACCCTTATATTCCCATTTTAGAGATAAGGAAACCGCTACAGAAGAGTTAGAATACTTGCATAAGTTTGCATAACGATAAGGAAGAGGAAAGCAGCCTCTGACCTAGGAGCTGACCAGGTCCTCACAGCTCAGCCTTGGACTTCTCTGTGAAACATAAACATCAGACTATTGTGAGACCATCATCATGTTGAAACACAGATAAAACATGAACGTTGCCCAAACTACAGAAATGACCAAACATCCCTTCTATTCTGGCTAATATGAGCGACGGTTTTTTCTTTACTAATTACAACTTTAGCTTCTGTCTAGTCTTCCCTTTGTCTAGATAAACTTTACTAAGATACCCAATGATAGAATTACCCCCCACTTCCTGACAGCATCCAATCCAAACAGAATCCTTGCTTCCTTAAACCCTCCCCAAAATCACCTAACAGGAGCCCAGATCCTATAATAAGTCCTCTCTGACATCCTCTTACTGAGAAGCCCTATGTTTCTCCACGGCGTGTATTCTCCCTCCAAAGAGCAGTCAACCAATTTGCTCAACTCCAGGTGTGATACTGGTGGTCTTGGCAGAAGAGCATGGACAACAAATAAGTTAAAGAGTCAGAATGGGAACCCAGAAGGTCATTGACTCCAGAGAGCTTCCCTCCCCAATTTAACCTTCTCAAACACACCCCACTATATTTTTGACACCCAGATTGCAGAATCACATTTGAACTGCACTGTCCCTGTGGCTATTGAGCACTTCAATGTGGCTAGTCTGAATTGAGATGTGTTATAAGTGTAAAATACACAACATATTTTGAAAATGTAGTACAAAATAAAAAGAATTTATAATAACAATAATTTTATATCAATTACATGTTTAATGATATTTAAGATATATTAAGATAAATAAAATATATTACTAAAATTAATCTTACCTGGTTCTTCCTCTTTTTTTTTTTTTAACTGAGGCTAATAGGAAATTTTTAATTACATACATGGCTCATGTTATATTTCTATTGGACAGTGTTCACTAGTACTTTGTTATATTGAAATTAGTAACATCCATTCATGGATTTATTTATTCATCCATTCAACCAACAAGTATTACTTACCTATTTTGTGTCATATACTGGCAAGATGAATAAGACGTGGATCCTACAAGGCTTGTAGGATATAATGGACTAGAGAGGCTACTGAACAACTTTGTTCAATCAACAAGTATTTATTGAGTGCCAACTATATGCTGGACACCATTCTAAATGTTGCAATGCTCAAAAGAGGCAAAAAAAAATCCCTGCCACCATTGGAACTTACATTCCAGTGAAAGAGCCAGATAATAAACACAATAAATAACTAAATTATATAGTATTTTGGAAGATGATAAGTGCGGTGGAGAAAGTAAAGTGGGGACGGATGACAAGGACTGCAGGAGGTGTTGCAATTGTAAGTAGGATGGTGCAGTAGGTATGGCGATGTACTGCCCAGACCACCTTCATGGAAGGAGAGCAGTCAGCAGACAGCCTCTAGCCTTCAGCTCCTTCAGGGTCTGCCTCAGCTTCAGAGAGCCATCCTGTTCGCCATCATGCCCTTCCCCAGGCAGGAATACAAGGTAACAGGAATTTGAAGGTCTGATCATTTCATTTCCATGCAAGATACGCTGATGGGAAATACCTGCTCCAGAGCTCCCTCCCCAGTTGGCCAAGGCTTTGTTAGGTTTCTATCACAGCTAATTTCTCCTTCTGCCTAATTTTGTTACCACCCTCCCCCATTCATAGATATGGATCCCTAATTAATACCCTGTACTCCAGCCTCTATCTTAGCATTTGTTTTCAGAGAATGCAACCTGAGACAGGTGGTCATTGAAGGCCTCACTGACATGGTGACATTTGAGTCAGGAAGGAGGTGATGGAGGAAGCTGTTTGGTTATGTGGGGAAAGAGCCGTCCCGGAAGAGACAGCAAGTGCAGAGGCTCTGGGGTGAAAGCATGCTTGGGGGTTCTAGGAACAGTAAGCTGGCAGATGTGGCTGTAGCAGAGTGAGTGAGGGAGTGCAGAGAGAGAGACCAGGACAGGGAGGCCATTATAGCGGGTCCTGAAGCCCTTGTGAGGACTTTGGTTTTTATTTTTAAATGACATGGGAGGCCTTGGGAGAGATTTTTATTTGTTTGTTTTTGGGGGGAGAGTTTTGAGCAGAGGACTAGGTTAATCTGCCTTAAAATTTAAAAGTCAAGAGTAGAAGCAGGAATGTCAGTCAGGAGGCTGATGAAATAAGGCAGTTGAGACATTGTGGTGGTTTGAAGCTATACGCACCCCAGAAAAACATGTTCTTAAATCTAATCTATTCCTGTGGGTGTAACCCCATTGAAACTAGGACCTTTAGATGAGGCTTCTTCAGTTAAGGTGCAACCCACCTCATTCAGAATGGGTCTTAATCCTATTACTCACATCCTTTATAACCAGAAGAATACAGGCAGAGACAGAAAAAGCCACAGAAGCAAGAAGCTGAAATCAACTGAACCCAAAAGAGAAGGGAGAGACCAGCAGATGCTGCCATGTGCCTTGCCAGGTGGCAGAGGAGCCAAGGATCACCAGCAGCCAGTCTTCAGGAAGAAAGCATCATCTTGATGATGCCTTGATTTGGACATTTTCCTGGACTCTAACCGTGAGCAAATAAATTCCCATTGTTTAAGCTTAACCATTTCATGGTATTTGCTTTAAGAAGCCTAGGAAACTAAAGCAGAGCTGATGCTGGCTTAGGCCAGGATGGAGGGTGTGAGAAGACATCAGTCAGATTCTAGATATATTTGGAAGATGGAACAAATGAGATTTGTTGGGTATGGAATATAAAAGAAAGAGAATAGTTATGAGTGACACTCATAAGATTAGCAGTTCAGTTTTGGACATATTAAACTTGCAGTGCTTACTAGATCTCCCGATGGAGATGTTGAGTAGGCGGTTAAGAGTTTAGAATTTAGCAGAGAAGTCTGGGGTGTAATATAAATGAAGGAGTCAGAAGCACACAGCTGTATTATAATACGTATAATACGACAAGAGTCTGTATTATTTCTTGTGGCTGCTGTAACAAACCACCACAAAGTTGGCGACTCACAATGGAAACATATTCCCACACAGTTCCGGAGGCCAGACATCCTACATCAGTTTCACTAGGCTAAAATAAAGTTTTTAGCATTGCCATGCTTCCTCTGAAGTTTTCAAGGGGAGAATATATTTCTTGCCTTTTGCAGCTTCTGAGCTACATTCCTTGTCTTCCAGCCCCTTCCTCCATCTTCAAAGCCTGCAGTGTAGCATCTTCACATCTCTGTCTCTGCTTCCATCATCACATCACCTTCTGCCTTCCTAAGGGTTAGGAATTTGGTTGATGCGAAGTCAGCCTGTTCTATGAATTTGCAGCAAGTTGCTGGCCAGGCTGCAGTCACCTGAAGGTTTGGGGTAGAAGATCAACTTCCAAGATGGCTCCCTAATGTGGCTGTTGGATGAAGACCTCAATTCCTCACCACATGGGCCTTTCCACAGGGTTTCTTGAGCATCTTCACAACATGGCAGCTGGCTTCCCCATGAGAGAGTGATCCAAGAAATAGAATGCATGTGACCAAAACAGAAGCTACACTGTTTTTTATAACCTAACCTCACAAGTGATATAACATCACTTCTTCTGTGTTCTATTGGTCACACAAACCAACCCTAGTACCATGTGGGAGGGGACTATAAAAGGGTGTGAATATTGAGAGGTGGGGATCATTGGGGGTCATCTTGGTGACTGTACTACACTGGAGAAATTATGCTTCCATAATTATGAAAAGAAATTTTTATATCATAATTATACTAACATTGATAAATTTTTTGAGAAAGTATTTTCCTAACCCTAACCCAACCCTTAACACCATTAAGACAATTTAAATTATTGATCAGTGTTCCACACAGCATGGTTAGTCTATTTCTAATTGTTTACATTGTCCTTTTTTTTAAAGATTTATTTTATTTATTTATTTATCCCCCCCTCCTTGCTGCTTGTGCTTGCTGTGTCCATTTGCTGTGCGTTTTTCTGTGTCTGCTTGTCTCCCTTTGTTGCATCATCTTACTGCATCAGCTCACTGCGCCATGGGGGCTGTCAGCTCACTGCACTGCGTGGGCTGGCTTACCTTCATCAGGAGGCCCCAGGAATCAAACCTGGGGCCTCCCACATGGTAAACGGGAGCCCAACCACTTAAGCCACATCCGCTTCCCTACATTTTCCTTTTTTATTGCTTAATATAGTTTTGAGTCATCTTTTCCACATACTTTTCCTAATTAAGATTTGATTTATTGATTCACCTTACCAAGGCTTTTTGCTAATCAGTTTTACTATCATGAGTTTTATTTTATCACCATTATATTTATCAAGTCAAATTTCCCAAAGCTAAACTCTGTAGATGTAAATTTGTAAATTTTGTAGAACTAAGTTTCTCAAACAATACTTAATTTTCTATCAGTATTTATCAATAACCCAAATTTTATTTTGAACAGTTTTAACTATAGTCAGCTTTATTTTCTGATAATTATTTCTGTTGCAATTTTCCTCATGAGTTGACTTAAAGGCCAATATTTTGTAGTTATTTCTTAGCAGGAATCCGTGAACCTCAGATGGTTCAGAATTTCTCTATGATCTAAGATAGTTCCTCATCATCATTCTGTGCACTGTGTTCTAACTGCCTCCACCATCCCTGAAGGAATATGTAACAATATGCTGAAGTCAAATCCAAAGGGTTAAAACGTTCCTTAGGGGTTAAAGTGAACCTTGTCATCCCACCTTCTCCTCTTCCTAAGTGTGATGTGACCCACCCTTCCACCTGACCTTGACCCACTGAACACTATAGAAAGTTGTCCCTTGGGTGAGCTTTGATCAAATTAGGCCTAAGAGCAGGTTTAGGACAAATCGGGGAGCCCTGGATCTTAACGGCTTAAAGTTTTCTAGGCCTGGGTCTTGAAACCAAGTAGTCCCCATAATATGTGTTTATTGAATAAATGAACAAATACATGAATGAATAAATTTTAAAAACCTGGTTACTTCCTAAGCTCTGTGAGGTACATTAGCAAGAGAAAGAGAAATCTGTAAGACCTTACATTTTTGGTCTGCAAATGATGCTCCCATTATTGTATTACTGAGAAACTCTCAATACAGAGACACCTAATTATAACTTAACATTATTGTGCTCCGACCTGCTTTAGATTATTTCTTGCAGTTAAGGGAACTTTGCAGGAATGTTTTAGAAGTATATATGTATATTAAGAGATTTATTATAAGGAATTTGGCTCGTGAGGTTGTGGGGGCTGGCAAGGCTGAATTCTGCAGAACAGGTTGAGGTAGGAAATTCTGGGAGGAGTGATGTTGAAGCCTTTAGTCTAAATCTGTAGGGAAGGCCAGAGAGGAGTGAAGGGGCAGAATTCCTTCTGATTTGGGAACCCTCAGTTCACTACTTTTTAATGCCTCCAACTGATTGGATGAGTCCCTTGTACATTACTGAGGGTAAGCCCCTTTACTTTAGGTCAACTGATTGCAGATACTAAGCCCATCTACCAGGTACCTCCACAGTAACAACTAGGCCAGTGTTTGACCAAACAACTGGAACTCCTAACCAAGCCAAGTTGACACATAAAATTTAACATCATACCTCTTTTCTTTTTTCCCCACACACCGCTGTTCTTCTTTCCCTTCCCAAAGGGATTGTTTTTATAGGCTGGGATGAATCAATCAGATTCTCCCTCTAAAAAAGTTGAGCCCAAAACCCAAACTCAGTCAGTTGAATGATGCTAGTTGGGGGAATCAGGCCTTAAGAGCTAGCTCTACAGACAATGGTCTGCAGAGAAGCTGGGGCAGGAAGGTGTGGGGATTAGGAAAGAAGGAAACGAGATTGAGCAAAGAAATTAATAGCACCTGTCAACTTGCCAGTTGACATTGAAGATTTTTGAGCTGAGTAGAGACATGCTTGGTTCTGTGTTTCAGGGAGACGAATGTAGGTAAGCTTTGTTGGAGGAAGGGAGGAAGGTAGAAGGTCTGTTTGGAGACCCCTTACAATAGCCTGGGAGAGAAGTATGGAGAGCAGTCAAGTAGCTGCTGTGGTAGTAAATTGAAAAAGAACTCGATAACTGGACAATTGAGGGTGTTTTGTGGTAATAGGAACAATCAAAGCCATAGGAGTATAACCTGGGTGACTGTGGGAGATGCCAAAGCCATTAACAAGCAGAGGCCACAAAAAGAGGTGCCCCTTTGAGGGTTTGGATGATCAGCAGGAAGTTCAAATTGGGAATTTACAAAAGCCTGCCTTTGTAACTTGTTAGGCTTTTAAAGATTACATTCGCAGTTTGGTAGGAAAACAGTATGATAACATTGCTAAGGAGTGAAAGATGAAAAAAAAAACTAGTTATAATCCAACTGTTCCCATTTTGGTGTTTTTCTTTAGTCTTTTTTCCTATGGTTTAAAAAATGTTCGTACTGTTAGATAAAAATTTATCTTGGATTTTCTTAGTCTAGGGCTTCTGAAAGGAAGACTTTTGGAGACGTGCCAGGTTAAAAGAAGCTGTTGGGTAAATATATGCTCAATAAATAGTGGCTAGTTTGATGGTCTGGAACTCTAAGTCAACAAAAAATATTTTCTTTTCTGAGAACTTAAGTGCTTTATTTAAACTGAAAGTGAAACGGGTTTTTTGTTTAAATAACGAGACAGGAAGGAACAAGGGAACAAATGACAGGGCGAAACAACTTCTCTCAAGGACTACTCATTTGAGAGTAGCCCCTCAGTGGCAAGAAATAGCGCTTGCGCATGTGTGGTAAAATGATGCCTCAGACGCCCCGCCCTCTACGTGTTGGCCCCGCCCCACCCCCTCTCCCCCACTCCCTCTCCCCCTCCCCCTCCCTAATTCTGGGGGAAGTGTGTAACCGCGACACCCGGCCGACTTTGTTCCTTCCGCCCTCACTTGCTTTCTCCCCTGCAATGGCGTCCGGCTTGGTGAGGCTAGCCCTGCGGGGGCCTCAGCGTTTCCTGGCTCCGGCAGCCCTCACCCTCGCCCCGCCGGTTCGAGGAGTGAAGAAGGGATTACGCGCCGCTTTACGCTTCCAGAAGGAGTTAGAGCGGTGGCGCTTGCTCCGGTGCCCGCCGCCCCCCGTACGCCGGTAGGAGCCGCCTTGTGATAGGGTCAGGCTAGCGGTCGGCGACCCTGGGCTTCGTCGCCCGCCGTTTCAGCGCAGCGGCGGTGAGGATTGCTCATCGCTGTTGCGGCCCTGGCTTGAGCCTAGGAGAATTGCGATAGTTAGAGACACACGGGGACGCGTGACCTGAGGCAAAGGAAGTGGATTTCTGCCGGGGACGGTAGCTTACCGGGCTGCCCCCGACGCTTCGCAAGTCCAATTTAGAATTCTACCGAGAGTTGTGAGAAATGAGATCGACTGGAAGGGTAATCTTTATGTGAGGTTGGAGTGTATTGTAAACCCGGTTTGGTAATGCCTGAGAATTCTTTGTGTACGTGTAGGAGGATAGAAAGCACTCCGAACCATTGAGATTCAGGAGAAGAAAATTCGCTTAAGTATGTACAGCAAGTCCACGGTCCTGAATTTTAAAAGTTTAACTTTAGATTGTTACCCTAATTAATCTTGTTCCAACAGTAGGAATTCTTGCAGAAAGACGCGCAGGTTTTTATAGCCCCAAATTAGATCACACTGTACATGTGGTTCTGCAACCTGCATTTTCTATTTAATAATGTTTCTTTGACACATTATCATGGCAGCACATGCACCTCATTCTTTGTTTTGTTTTTTTTTTTTGGTTACCTGTCAATTGAATACATGTACTCCAATTTATTGACATTTGAGTTCCATGTTATTACTGTTATAACCAATGTGGCAACGAATCTCTTTAAGCTTGTTATACCTTGAGGAACTTATACATGGTTTGAAATTTTGATAGCTACTTTCATAAAGCCCTCCCCAAAAAGATTGATCTGGTTTATTCTTCTACCAGTATGAATATGTCTACCTACCTACCTACACTTTTCCAACTCAAAATATTGCCTTCTTTTCCCAATAGGCAAAAAAAAGCACATCTCTTCTTGATTCACATTTTTCTGATTATTATGAGGGTAGGCATCTTAAATTTTTTAAATTGGAGGAAACTTTAAAATTTGTGACTTTGAGCCCTGCTTTTTATATTTTGTTGCCATTTCTACTTAAAAGGGCTTTTCTTTAGGTTTATAATCTTTATTTAAAAAAACAGACTTTTGAGTCCATTCTTGGAAATGAATAGGAGCTTTTACTTATATAATATTGATACTAGTTTATTCAAATGCTAGTTTAAATGGATAATTCCAAAGTTTAAATCAATGAAATGCAAAATATTATAAATAAAAATATAATAAAAATAAAATAATAAATAATAATTATTGTTTATGGCCTGAATTGGTAAAATTATAATTTATATTTGATACCTAAGTATGAAACATAATTCCATGGTTAGTGCAGAATTAAGGACCTTAAAAGTTAGGATAGGGAGTGGGCGTAGCTCAATGGTTAAGCTCCTGCTTCCCATGTACCTCCTTAAAAAAAAAAAAAAAAGGATAATGGCTTAGTCTTTGATATTGAAGAACCTCTTTTATATGGCAATTGATTCAAAGGGAAAATTAATCCAACCACATACATAGCATGTAGCAAAGGATAGCAAGCAATCATTGTACTTGAGTGTTAACATTTAGAAAATCAGAGCCTAGCAAGGTAACTTTTTCCCCCCTTTATATAATTATATAATTAACAGATTACAACACCAGGAAAAAATTTAAGTCATAGTGACAAGTTTTTCTTTTTACCATCTCTTACTGTCTTCTATTTGACATTTTTAGTTCTGAGAAGCCCAACTGGGATTACCATGCTGAAATCCAAGCGTTTGGACATCGGTTACATGAAACCTTTTCCATAGATCTTCTCAAAACTGCATTTGTTAATAGCTGCTATATTAAAAGTGAGGAGGCCAAACGCCAAAAACTTGGGATAGAGAAGGAAGCTGTTCTTCTGAATCTTAAAGATAATCGAGAACTATCTGAACAAGGAATGTCTTTTTCACAAACTTGCCTCACACAGTTTTTTGAAGATGCATACCCAGACTTGCCCCCTGAAGGCATCAAAAGTCTTGTTGGTTTTCTCACTGGTGAGGAAGTAGTGTGTCATGTGGCTAGAAACTTGGCTGTGGAGCAGTTAACACTG
The DNA here is from genome assembly GCA_029593785.1 of Cabassous unicinctus. Classification (NCBI taxonomy): domain Eukaryota; kingdom Metazoa; phylum Chordata; class Mammalia; order Cingulata; family Chlamyphoridae; genus Cabassous; species Cabassous unicinctus. Next base: position 4,863 of record JAQZBX010052668.1, on the reverse strand, counting down.
AGTGCGGAATTTCCAGTCCCCCAAACTGTATTACAGCAGACTTTCTTTGCAGTAATTGGAGCCCTACTACAGAGCAGTGGACCTCAGAGGACTGCAGTTTTCATCAGGGTAGGTAATTATTAATTGCACATGCTCAGACATTCTTGAGGTAGACAAAAGTAAAGTTTGTAAGTTCTTAAGGACTGTAAGTCTTGTCTTTCTTTAGCTTTGAGTTCTTAGAACCAAATATAGTGCCTATGTGGTAGAAGCTCAGTGATGTTTGGTGAATGAATGAGGCCAAAGGACACTATGTCAGGGCCTTGTGGGGCTAGGAACCTTCATACTTCAGTACAAACTGCTGTTCTCTTTCAAGTGATCATATCTAGGATTTCTGAGTCCCTGTGATATACAGCCAACTCTTTGTTAGCCAATAGCTTAGCTAATTGGGGGGGGGGGAGGATATATATATATACATGTGTGTATATATATATAAATATGTAGCTGGTATGTCTTGACTCCTACTGCCCTTTTAGAATTTATTAACTGAGGGACATGTTATCCTTCATCACTGGATGAAACCATGTGAGGTTTTGGTCACTCAGATGCTGGAAAGACCACCCAATCAGTTTAAGTCACAAAAACAGTCTTGATTCAGGTATTTGAATGTCAGTTCCTTTAAACCCGCCTTCCTTGCTGTTGGAATCTATTTTTTATTGTGATGACATATACAACATAACGTTTCCCATTTTAAGCAACTTTTAGTCATTTAGGTTTGTTACCAAATTTGATAGTTTTGATAGTGAAGAATACCTGTATTAATACTTCAAACTCTGTTCCTAAGTAAGATCTGTATTCCTCCTCCCCCATCTAGGATCTGTAATAGGTGGGTTACCTGCCTGCCTTTGGGAACTGGGGTATGTTAGCTGACCTCTGTGGAGTTGGAGCTCGGGGAGAGAAGGAGAAAAGAGAGCAAAAGATTCTGACTTGATGGCCGTTCACCGGCTTAGTTCTCTGAGCCTGGTTGATGTTTAAAACACCCTGCTGAAACCTTCCAGTCGTGTTTCTCGTTGGCTATTTCTTTCCTTCTTAGCTCTTCATTTCCTGGTATACTTCGTCCTGACTGGAATGGTTCCCTTTAAAAATGACATCCTTTTTTTCGGTTCCACGTGTGATCCCAAGGATTTTTACATCTTTGACAGCAGTTGCAGGGTTGTATTTCACTAGTACAGGTGCCTTCTGCCAGCCTTAGACTCCTCAGGAATTTGTCAGCTGCCAGTGACCTATATACCCCTCACCCCAGACTTCAGGGGCAAGTGGACCCTTTGAAGCTCTCTAGGCTTGAGGTGGAAAGAAAAACTCTTCTCCCCTTCAACCACCCCAGAGTGAATTATAGTACAGCTTTTTCTAGAGAAATTGTCCTTCACAAAGTCCTCTTTCCATTTCCATTCTCTTTATTCTTATAGCCTCTGGAAGAGAGGGAAGAGGGTAGGTTTTAGAATTTTAAACAGTTCGAAGGCACCTCTTTGAAATTTCCCCAGGGTAGTTATCAAACCATTTTAGAAATTTTGGTTTGCTGCATTTTAGTGCCTCTATTGACATTTTCAGTTTAAGATCCTGTATAGTTCAAATATCTGTTTTCTAAATCAAGAGCATTGATGTCTTCCATTGCTGTCTCCTCTAGCAGAATTAATTGGTTTGAATTGCCTTATTTTATTCACTCTTCCAACTAATATTTATTGTTTACTACATACCAGTCACTGTGCTAAGCACTGGAGCCAGAAGGCTAAGTGGGATGATCTCCTTGTCTTTAGAGACTTAAAGCTCTTGAGGCCCAGTGGAATGTGGGAAGTATACAGTGTGGAACTCAAAGAAGCAACGACCAACTCTGTGGAGCAGGGTGAGGGTCCGTTTTACTCAAATGACCTTGTCCCTAAAAAGGACATTCCAGGAAGAAGTGTCGAAAGAGTTGTGCTTAGGGAACTACAAATAATTTTATATGACTGGGTCATATTGTATCTGGGGGAGTGGCAAGAGATGAGTCTGGATGTTGAGCCAGTTTATGGAAGGTCTTGTCAGCCAGTGTTGCTCAGAGTGTGGTCCGGACATCAGAAGTATCAGCTTCATTCGAGAACATATTAGAAATGCTGATTCACAGGTACCACTTCAGCCTACTGAGTCAATCTCTGGAAGTAGGGTCTAGGAATCTGTTTTGATTAATTCTCCAGAAAATTCTTCTGCACTTGAAAATTTGAGCAGCACTATTTTTAACCATGCTAAGGAGTATGTATTTGATAATCTTGTAAAGGCTAATGTAGAGACAACTGGAGAAGAGTTATAAGTAGGAGAGTTTCATGATTAAATGTGCGGTTTCACAACATCAGTTCTTCTTTCATACTGCTTCCTGACTCTAGGGGCATGAGAGTGAAACTATTCAACCTAAACACTACTGAACATTCTAATGATAAATTAATAAGACCAGGAGTAAACAGGAAAAGATAGGAGGCATAGGTAAACACCCCAGAAAAATTGAGATTTTCTGTATTCCTAATAGCGTACATTAGAAAAGAATTATTTTTCCTTACCCTACAGCCAGTTATTCTATAAGACAAATAATAATCCAATAATACATACACGTATGTATCTCCTAAGGCATCTTTCTCTCTGTACATAAAAAGATTCAAAGTCTTCTGATGAGAATGGAATTATAAACAATTTTAATTAATAAAGCTGAAATAGAATTCTTGTGGTTCTTGGGATAGTGTGACTTTTTAATTTCTAGAACTAAGGGAATCTTTTTTTGTTATTTTTCACCACCTGCCCCTTTTCACCCATTCTTTCACAATATATAAATTGCTGTGAAAATTAATTTTTGTTTCCATATTTTCCATACAACATAGATAATTTTTTTAAATTAGCAAAATGGACTCCCTTCTGCTTCAAACATTCATAACTTGCTTCACAGTTTTCTTAAGAAAGTATTATCAAGGATTTTCAAAAATCATTAATTTGATGAAGTAAATACAATAATCTGCAGGCCCTCAGTGGGTTTTTTTTTTGTTTTTTTTTAAACAAATCATTTTAATTAATACATATTAATAAAGTATACAATTCATCCAACGTATACAATCAGTGATATTTGGTATAATCACATAGTTGTGCATTCATCACCTCAATCATCACTAGAGCATTTTGTTATTTCAATAATAATAATAAAAAACAAACTAACAAGAAAATTCTTTACCCCTTGATCTCTCTATGCTTCCCCTGCTGTACATAGTTACTATTTCTAGTTATTCTTGCACAATTATTTATTAAGCAGTTTTACTGAGATATATTCATATACCATACGATCTATCCAAAGTGTATAATCAATGGCTTTTAGTATAATCACAATGTTGTGCAATCATCACCACAATATCTTAAGGATTTTATTCCTTCTATTCTCTGCTCTGCATTATCAGTTTCCTTCTCTACTGGATCATTTCCATCAACATACAAAATGCTGTTCTATGTCTTATTATAAAAAACAAAGCAACAACAAAAATCCTCCCTTGATATCACATCCTCTTCCTTATAGCAGACTATTCTTTTTCAAAATCAAAGCTAATTAAAACTCTTTAAGGCATAGAGGGGCGGGAGAAGATGTTCAACAGCTCCATTTGGCAGAGAAGTTCAAGCAGCTACCTGAGTGGTTTTTTACATGAGTTTTGCCAGAAGTTATTACTGTTTATTTCTTCAACTTAAAAAAAAAAAAGAAGCCAACAGATTTTTTCTTATTGAAAAATAAAATTCTAAATTATTATAAGACAGGATTCCACCTTCTATCTTACTTTGGTAAGATCATGTTGCTTGAAATAGGCAGTTTTTAACTCAAGTATGATTTTTGTAACAAAATTTATATGAAAAAAATTATGGGGAAGAAAAAATAGTACATTATTTTACTTTTCTATTTCCCATTAAGTTTCTCATTTCTGTTAAAGGTACTTTAAATTATGGTTCTTATTTTCTTTACGATAATTTAAGTGTATAAACTGTATTTTTATATACAGGACTTCTTAATTACTCAGTTGACTGGAAAAGAGCTCTTTGAGATTTGGAAGATAATAAATCCCATGGGTCTACTGGTAGAAGAGTTGAAGAAAAGGAATATTTCGGCTCCTGAATCTAGACTTACTAGGCAGTCTGGAAGCACCACAGCTTTGCCTTTATATTTTGTTGGCTTATACTGGTTAGTAAAATTTTAATCTTAACCATATAATGTTGATTGGAAGCCTTACTTTTCTCAATTCCTTAACATAACCTCTATTTGCATTAAAAAGATTATTTTTCAATCTCATTCCATGATTATCTTTTTACTACTTGCTTTCCTGCAAGTATCTCTGTGCTATTAACTTTTCTGTTGAATGTTGTTTTTAGGGAAGGTAAGTAATCTATGATTTGCTAAGAGAAGCTTATGTTAGCTAACTATTCATTATAACATTTCACGAAATATACATTAATTTAAATTTTTCTGTATAAAAATTAATGTTTTGACTTAGATGTATTATAGATTTAACTCTAATCCACTCTTGGCAGCAGCTTCAAGTGAGCCTAGAACTGGAAAAGAAGGGGTTTATTTGTTCATCAAAATGTATAAATCAACCCATGTTTAGCTCTTTAGTTTTGCTAATAAGAAGTTTACTTACCCCCAAATTGATTTCAGGTAGATTAAAAAGTGTTACTTGTAAACATTGAATCTCTAAAGTAACTAGATTAAAATTCAGGTAAAGTTTTTCTAATTGTATCACGAATGACTTTATAGGTATAAAAGCAACGGTAGACACCATAAAGGAATAATGGATAGTGCAAAAAGTAACATCTTCAGTTTTAATTTTTTTTTTTTTT
>JAQZBX010052667.1:0-19070 GCA_029593785.1 Cabassous unicinctus | reverse complement strand
TGAACTGTAGTCTATGCTCGGTGGCAAGGCCCCAGGATGTGTATATCCATTGCGGGTGTAATACCACACGGATGGGGAATGGATGTGTGGGGTGTTTTTGGGGGTATGGGTGGTGGGGAGCATGGGAATCCCTGTAGTTTCTGAGTAATATTTGGGTAATCTAGGCACCTTTATAAAATGTATATATATATATAATAACATTTATGTAAACAAATGCACATATATGCATATGTATTTATATATCATTTTACAAATAAAAAAAAATAAAAAATAAAATAAAATAAAATAACTTGTTAAAATTCAAAAAAAATAAAAATAAAGTAAGTTTTGCAACTCCACTGAGGTTCTGTGCCCAGCTGGCACATGGACAGCCCAAAGACTCCAGTCTCTTGGATGTACACCTTAAAACTCCAGCACCAAGTATAGATTTAAATAGAAGGGACAGATGAGCCATGTTCAAGGAAGACATAATTGACACCAACTCTGTCAAGCTCAGTGCAGGAATCCATCCTGCAAATTCTTGCAGGGATCTGCCTAGCAGGGTCCACTACAGTGCAAAGATTTACTCTGAAAAAAGTGATTCAGAAAGGTGAGGGGGAGAACAGCTAATAGAGCTCTTCTCCCGAGCTGATCCCCAGCATGAATTTTATTCAAAACGTTTTTCACAGTAAAGTTCAGGGTTTCCATAAGAAGAGGTAGGTAGGCAGTGTGTATCTGAGAGGTCGTTAAAACATCACAAGGAATCCAAGCATAAAGACAATGAAGACATATAGTGGCTTATATCAAAGATAAGGTGGAGGCAAAGGTTTTGTTAACTCATTAACTGAACAGACCAAGAATGCTTACTTCCCTGAGTCCGCCAGGGAGTAGGCTTCTAAATGCTTTCTTAGAAGTAAAGATCAGAAGAATCCCACATTTCCCCCTCACTCAAAATATACACAGAGAGGCAAGGGTGGTGCCGCGACAAGGCTGTAGTAGATCTGCAGGATTTTTTATTTAGCTGAGAGTGGGATTGAAACTGTAAAGGGAAAAAACTCCTTCCTTGGAAGGGATAGGGCAAGCTTGCCACTGCAAGCCTCCTCAATAATACTTGTTGGTCCCTAAGAGACTGTGCCCATCTTACATTGTTTCTCCACTGAGGAATCTTACCCATCATTGGCTAATCAGCTCTTTTTCTTTTGGGAGCAAAGCAAAGCAGAATAAAAATCAAATGTTTTTTTCCCCAAGACTTCCACATTCAGCATACAAAACAAAGTTCCTTTTGTTGCACACACATGTCGGATCTGAAATTACATTTGGTAAATGTAAGGTAACCACTATGCAGAGTAACACAGCACAAATATGAGGTTTATAGTCGACATGGAATAAGGAAAGGTTGGGAAAATGGGGAGTTAAGAACTGAAAATGTCTAAGCAATAGAGCTCTGAAGCTTCTCTCTTCTGGAGACCTGGAGGCAGGGGTAGGGATGAAGCTGCAGGCAAGGTGATGATTTTCTGTTCTGTACTGTAAGCTTGAGAGAGGGCACTATAAATCAATTTGAGAATTGCTATTAAAATAATAAACAGAAATATCCCAACAAGTGAGATTATCCAAATTCTAACATTTAGGCCATGAAACCAGTTAGAAGAGTTTAACCATTGTAAATTATCATTAAGTGTTTGACACACATTTTGCTGAGTGAGAAGTTGAATTTGAGATATTTGGTGTTCCAGGCATGTTTGGAGAGTTTGAACTTCTCCTTTTAAATGAGAGGAGAAAGCTTCTTGGGCAGTACATTCCAAGGATTATGCATCAGTCCCTGAGAAAGTGGCCAGCCTTCCCAGGGAGGAATACAACACTCTTTGGAATGCATTTTATTTGTTAGAAACCATCCTTGATGTGCTCACTGTTTTAGTTTTTATAATTTTTCCTTAAATATGAAAAGTGTTGAGTAGCAAGTCATTGGTTTGCTAATTAGTAAAGTTTTTTTTTGCAACAAATTAACAATATTTGGGACTACTGCATTCTGCAGTGGTGTTATTTTAATTTACCATAATTTATTGTTATGCACTACCCCTGTGATCCCCTAATGGCTGCTTTCTTTTTTTACAGCTATAGAGCTGTTTGTTTGTTTTTTAGCAGAGGTTGCAAAAATTAGAAGAATATGAGTTAAAGCATTTGCTTCTTGATTTGGAGGTGGAGAGGTTGTTTCTGTGACACATAAACATTGTTAAATTTCCAGGAATTTTATATACTTTTTAAGTATTTATATGAACTTTTTATTCACACAACTTTAATTAATAGAGTGTTAAAGAATCCTTTTAAATTTTATAACAATTTTAAACACCTTTCATTCAAATTATAACATTAAATAAACAATTGTTTTATTACTTTAATTTTTTTAAGGGGAAAGAACAAATCTTTTGCACTAATTTGAAATAAAAAGCTACTTTTCAAGATTTGATTTTGAGAAAACAGGTTTGAACATTATGTTTTTCTAAAAGTGATAAAACTAGTTTCTTTAAGAAAATGATAAGGTTAAAGTATAAGGAGCTATTTTGATAAACCAGATTTTCTTTTTTGTATACTGATTATTCAGGAGAAAAACTCTTTATAAACTTCTGCTAAAACCAACTAATGACTTAAGAAATTTTGAGAAAGAACAAAGCTATTAAAACTGTATAGATAAACACATCAAATCCTACTTAACCTTGACCACAAAAATTCCTTTTCCGTGTACCTTCTGCACTTTCCGTATTCATTCAGGTTTTGTCCCACATTTTGTTCTTTCTTAATAACCAGTTATTTTATGTTAGGACAAAATTACTTTCTTTTTCCTTAACAAGAAAAACACATTCTACATATCTTACATACATAAGTGATTAAAATCAAGTTGGAAACTGTCCTTAAGCAAACTTCTTACAACATACAATTATTATTAACACTAAACAAACTTGTCAGAATAATGATTTAATTTGGTTATATTTATTTTTATTATTTTAAATTAGTATTCATATTTATTTATTAATATAATTGCTTATTTAATTTTTGGTCATTTGAATAGAGCTCTTTTAATAATTTTCATTTACCAATTTAATATTATCATCCAGGGGTATCAAAACATATACTGACACTGAACAAACAGACAAACACACAAAATGAGTAACTACACACCAACAGAAACATAAAGTTTACTAACTTGACTCATAATTATTACTCTGTGTTATTTTTATCAATTCAGTTTCTGTTTGATAATGACTTTTTGGAAATTCAGCACTAATGTTATTAATTTGGCCATTCAGGCTTACCTAGTTTCAGTACGGAAATAAATGAGACAACACTAATGTTGCTAAGTTTTCTTGCTCTTTTAGTGGTTTAATTCTATTAGCTCCCATCAGTCCACAGCCACATTATCATATGGGCAGTTCAGGGTTGCAGAGTTGCTGCCAGAATATTTTCTTTATCTTAGTTAACTCTTTAACAGAAAATTTCCTTACAAGCATGATTTCACTGACACGGGTTTTATTCAGCACTTTTGCCTGTTGAGTGCAGCCTTTTTGATATTCTAGTTGCCAAACACTAAATTGAGTTGTGGCAACAATAGTTTTTACAAGAACTTTCCAATCCCAGGGGCACATTTGATAGCCATTAGCAATGGAGATTAAAATCACCTTAGTAAAGGAACTGTGAAGCTAATTTTCATTATCACTTTTCTGTAGCTCTTTAAAGACTGTATAGGGAAGTGATTAATGCTGTGGCTGCCCATTTTGGAGAATTATAGGAGAAACATCACATTTTCCTAGCTTTATGGCTTCTTTTAAGCATTTGTCCATAGTTGGCTGAGTTTCTTGATTCTCAAAAGGGACTGGGGGATGTAGAGGTGGAAAAGGTGTTTCTTCCTCTTCAGGAGATACAGGGTCATTAACTGGGAGCTCCTCTGGGAAGCCATGGGATGAGAGGATGTATATTGTGGAGACAAGATTGCTTTTTACTATACTCCATGTTATTAGGGTAGAAATGGGAAATTTTTCTCCTTGCTCATATTTTGTTTTTAAAATTTTTCCTACTTGCTCCCATAATTCTAAATCTAAACTTCCTCTTTTAGGAAACCAAGGACAATACTTTTGAATTGTTTGTAATAGGGAGCACAATTGACTTTTTTGGACTGTGAAACCAGCTGCTTTTAAGAGGTGTATTGATTTTACAAAAATATCCTCTTCTTTGGAAATTCTCAGTCCCATGAAAATTTAGAAAATTTCCCCTCACTGAACAACTATACACATTGGCAACTTTCCCCAATGGGCATTGATGTTCCTTTACCTTGGGATGATTTGTTTCAATTTTAGTCCAGATGAGTATAGCCACTCCGTAATGTGCCAATTTGCACCATTGATCTGAGTCACATTGGGGTCACCACTTGCAGGAATCCATCCTGCAAAGTCTTGTGGGGCTCTGTCCAGAAAGACCACAGTGGTGCAAAGAATTACTCTGATCACAGTGCTTGAGACAGGTGAGAGGGAGAACAGCTAACGGAGCTCTTCTCCCAAGCTGATCCCCAGCATGAATTTTGTTCAGAATTTTTTTCACAGTAAAGTTCAGTGTGTCTGTGAGAAGGGGCAGGCAGGCAGTTTGTACCTGAGGGGTCATTAAAACATCATAAGCAATTCAAGCAGAAAAACGATGAAGACATATAGTGGCTTACATCAAAGATAAGGTGGAGACAAAAGTTTTGGTTAACTATTTAACTGAATAGACTGAGAGTGCTGACTTCCTTTTGTGCACTGGGGAACAGGCCTCTAAACTGTTTTTTCAGAAGTAAAGATCAGAAGAATCCCACAAACAGGAGTACAAACTCCAAAGTAGGGCTCACTGGCAAGGCACCAAACTCTGGAGCTATCTGCCCTGACCGTAGAACCTGGGTGTCTCCAGAGCACTCAGGAGCCCTACTACTTTGGCATTCTATGAGATCCTGCTGAGATGTGTATAAGAGTTACCTCTAGGGTGACCTCCCAACTCACTTTGAAATCCCTTAGGCATATAAACTCATTTGTCTTTACCTTTCCCTCCTTTTATCTGAGGTTCTTTTCCCATTGCATTGCTAGTTGGTGCTTAGTTGTAACCCCTCAGTGCCAGGGAGGCTCATCCCTGGGAGTCATGTTCCATGCGTATAAATGCATTTATATGCTGAGTTTGGCTTAAACCGAGGCCATATTTGAGCAACATGGAGGCTCTCAGGAGGCAACTCTGAGGCACCCAACAAAAATAAGCTAAGTTTCAATTTCGAGAGCAAAGGCTCATAAGCATAGTCATCAACATCAAGGGCCCATCAATGGATCATCCCTCCTTCACCAGTCATTGTCCCTGCACTTGGGGGATGTTGCTGCTCCATTAGAGAATGTGGCAGAGTCTATACTTGTTTAATGCACAAATTCTACTTGAACAAGCTTTCTAAATTCTAAAAATATTTTTTGGAATATTATGATGGGTTAGAGTGAAAAATAATGTATGGCATTATAATAAAAAGACCTTGCCTTTTACATCAGTACCTAAGCAATTACCTATGTTTTTATATAACTTCATGGTATCCTGGGACAAAATATTGATTGTTTCATGTTAGAGAAGCATCCTTTGTAAATTGCTCTCTTGCATTCATTCATATACATGTGTCTCCACAAAGTACAATGATTAGAACTAAAAGAAAATTATGGAAATGAAGACTTGACATGGATATAGCACTAACTGCACTAATATTGAAACACTTGAGAGATGTTTGCCTTATTCAAAAGGCAGCATATAAAAACCCTGTCCTTTAACACTATATAATTTGCAAGTATTAGGTTTTTCTTTATCTCTATGTAAAATGTGTATGCTGCACTTGTTTTGTTCAAGCATCTGCATGAAGAAAAATAGGATTCATTAGTGACAATATGCAGTAGATATAGCAATAAATTATATTGGATTTGACTAAAGATCACCAATTTTGCTAATACTATGTGATTCACTTTTCCCATAAATAAGGTACAAAAGTTACACTCTCAAGATTGAAAGAGTTTTATTTTTCTGGGTCCTAAATACTTAGCATTCTGATAGCCTAAGAATATATTAACCCCCTTATGCCTAAGAATTTAATTATTTGACAGCTTCCTATTTAACTCCAGGATCCTATATAGAAAATGTTTACTTTGTAGAAACTTAAGCTCATTTATATTCAGCTGCAAGTTGTACAAATTACAAAATTTCTCCTTATGATTCAGTGCAGATTATTTGACAAAGAAGCAAGAAGTTAATGATTAACACAGCCCTCTTTTCATTAAAACTAATAATCTTAAGAAAATCTGGACATGTTCATATTCATCCAATATCTGAAATATATATTTTCAATATTTTGACAATTGAGGGCTATGTCATATTTCATCACAAATTTTAATTGTTCCTGCCTGAGTGTTCATGGGTAAAGGCATCACTGAATGATTTTATATTCAAGTAACAACCTTACAAAGATTGGCTATACCCTTTCTGAATTGTTGCATGTGTGAATATGTCTTTATATTTCATTGTCTAATTTACATCTATGTTTATATTCACAAGTAGAATTTCTGTCCAAGTTAATTCTTTCCAGATATTTGACTATCTAGATCCATTGAATTCTATTTCACAGTGTCTCCTGATAAAAATCTAATAGGCTTCAAATTCTACTTCTTTCAATTTCTTGATAATATATGTTATTTTATTTTATGAATTTATTAATATTTGATATTTCTAAGTGTGTGTTTTAATTAATGTGCCTGGCATGAAGTACACTATCTTAGTCATAAAACTTAAGTTTCCTCTTCCTAAAAATTTTTCCTATGGATTTTATTTTTGTAATATTTAATCATCAATTTCATTTTTATCTCAGAAATAGTATGATCATTTTTTGTCCATATTTTCAAAATATTTTATTATAAATATATATTATGAGAAACATTCTTTAATATTTCTTCACACATATGAAATGAACTTATAATTAATGAAATTCTGTACACATATATAATATCCCCTAGAACTTCTTCTCTTTTTCAAGTTCAATACATATTTCTCAAAGCAAAATGCAGATACACATTTATACTTTATCTATTTGAATATATTAATTAGACATCTTAAAATGTCACACTTTCCCATTTAGTGTCTCAGCATACTGTGGCCACTCAAACATGGTCTCTTTATGTTTATTCTCATACAAATTTCTACTTCTGCCAATAATGTGTTCTATTGAGATGTTTGTTCACAACTGTAAATGTGGTGATTGAAACTGCTTATGAACTCTGTATCTTGGAGGTAATTGGCTGGTGACTTCTCCTTCTCTACATGATATTTAGATGTGGAGTGGGACTTGACTATGGGTTTCCATGAATGCTATGTAGCAGGTGTGTTTCCTCTCAGTTCCCAATCCACAAACTTTGCCCATGGTTCTCCCCAAGAATTTTCTCAGTATCTACTTTGATAAACAAGAAATATCAGATAGTTTAAATCTGCACATGGCTGCCTGCTGAATGTTCTTTGAGGATGAGATTAAGGGATTTGATTTTCTCCATGCCAAGTCACAATCAAAGTAATATTACATGTTCTCTCCCTTCCCCATAGGTTACAAATTACTGATATTTAAGGTGTCCAAAATCATCTGTCCCTCATTTTTCTTCCGTATATACTATCACCTAAGGCTTCCTCCTCTGTTCATAGGACAATGATTTTACTATTTTGATATCAGATTTATCAAGTTCACTCATAATTATCTTCCTATTTTGCTCATCAATGATGTGCATACATTTATTTCTCCTTACTATTATTTTGATGGTGTCTACATCACCATAAGAAAAATGCATTCATCTTACACTAAATATCTTTGGAAGATTTTGAAGGGGAGATATATCATTTAGATGTGTGCATTTCATTTAAAAATGAAGAAATTATTTCTAAGTCTCAAATAGATATTTTAATGTTTAGAAACTGATTAGATTTCAATTGTTTGGTTATCATAGAAACTCTGGAACTACTGGTTCATCTCAAGAGCATTTGTATATCCCCTTAAGTCCATATTTTTCAATTCTTTGTTTTGTCAACACATTACAATCCTGGTTTCAGCTCTGGTTGATCCATGTGTCACTTTTTAGAAACCCCTGGCCCTCCCATCATTCTAGAGATTAGGAAATTTAAAGTTGAGATATGTACAAGCAAGAAACACAGAACCCACTAGTGAATTAATGAATTAGTAAAATTCAGCTCTTGATATCAGTTATGGTCTTATACTTATCTGTCAAATGCTTGTGTGTTAAGTTTTCAATAGGGACAAGAGCTCACAGGGGATGATTCTCAAATATTGAGCAGTTAATAAGGTGCAAACTTATTCCAGAAGAATAGATCCATACACATTTATCTATTAGAGCAGAGAAAATAATTCCATAGTTTTTGAAAATGTGAAAAATGGTGCGAGCCAACTTTAAAATAATTGAGTAGAAATTTTTGTAGGAATGATTTGCATCTGTAATCATCTTTCTGGATTTAAATGCTGCATTATCCCAGGAATCCTTGTTTCAATGGTCATTAAATGGAAAAAAACAGTTCTTGTTCATAAAATATATCCATTGTTTGTTGCCTGTACAAATTTTTCAATTTGATAGTGTGATGCTTCAAAAAATTTTCTTATTCTTAATATGGGTTCTCAGTGGAGAGGTTCTTAGAGAAAGCCTGCAAGACCCTCTGTCCCATCCCAAAACTCATAAGTAGGGGTGAAGGGGACAGCCCTTGTGTCAGTCATAGAGGACATGTTGGTGCAGAACACAGTAGGCAATATATTTTTATGGGATGGGGCAGAGAGAGGAGAGGGCCCAGCTGAGCAGGTGTTTTCCATTCAGAAGTCACAAGGTGGCAGAGAGCCAGGAGTCCCAGAGCTCAGACTTCCCTGAAAGATAGATAATTGCTGGAAATCTGCAGCCAGAATATCTGTCCTGCCAGGGGTTACTTTGCTCCTGAGTTGGAAGCAGCTTAGCATAGGTTGTTTTTTTGTGTGTGTATGGGGGGTAGTTATAAAGCCGTATTGTGCCACCTAGGCACACACACACAAAAAGCCACACCTTGAGCCAACCATGAAGCAGAGTGTTTATGACATGGCTGAAATGACCCTCTGGTCACCTGACAACATGCTCACAGGGACACTTCCACCACTGTAGTCAGTTTTGATATGGCTGCTACTCAAGTGTATGCAGAATGGAGCTTTTTTGGTGTGGGACAACATAGGTTGGACCACTCCTGCCTGCCTCTTCTGTACCAGCCACCATTGCTGTATTGGGGCTGGTCACTCTCAGGGCACTCTCATGGGGGTACAAGATGTAACTTAAACCCAAAATGGAAACTCTGCCTTACTAATTATAACAGGATTACTTCTGTTCTTGTGGAGAAAAACTACATCTCTAAGTTTTCTTTTGGCCATCACTGTAGTGATCCTGAAGGGGTAAAAATACTTTATTTCTGACATTTTAAAAACTTTCTGGACCATATGATGTCTAACAGGGTCAGGGACCTGCTTAGAGCTGCTTAGCTCATGAACTTCCCCAACTTTCTGTGGTCTCACTGTTTGGGGGCCTTAAATATTGACAGAGAATTCCTTAAATGGCCTTTCTCAAAACCATTTATTGGGTCAACAAACTGACATATTCCCATGTTCTGCCATGGAGTCAGGGCAAAAATTCAGGATGAATGTTCCTCTAGGTAGCCAAAACTGATATTCCCACTCCGTGAGCATTTTCCAATGTCACCCATCCCTGGTAGCTCTCCTGCAGACCACTGACACAGCTGGAGAAATGTCCCAAGATCCAATAGCATCACTCCAGAAAGCCATATGGATTCTACTACCTCCTCCTATTATTGCCTGACAACATCTTCACTCCTGGTTTTCAGCATAGTATCATGCTTAACTGGCTATGCTGCTCACTGAGCCAATTTTATTAAGAGCTGAGTTCTGCTGCCAGGTTTCAAAAGCAGATGATTTAAATACTCAAAGCCAAAATGGCAATAAACATTGAGGTCTTTGGTCATATGGTATATGCAGGGCAGTAAACAGGAAAGACTCAGACTCAATCCTGTACCATTATGATGTGGATTGGTGCCACTGAGGGAGGGACAGAGGGATCATCACAGACATGGGGATCAACTCACTGCTGAGGGAGCCCTGGAGAAAGGGGTCCTGAAGTTTAATGGACATTGGGTCTAGGGGTTTAAAATACTGAGTACTTAGAAGGAAAGGAGAGAGTTCCCTCAAGGTCTCTCCCACCTCCCTCCAATAAGCAGATCTCACCTGAGGCACCTGAGGAAGACCTGGGTGTTGGATCCCTGATCAGAAGTCTCCTAATGGATGCACCTGGGATAGGGATGCAGCTATGCTCAAAAACAAGGCTGGCCAGGGGGTTCCTGAGTCCTTGACTAAGACCCCCTTCAGAGACTGGAACACACTGGCTGAGCACCAAGCAACTCACCAAGTTGCTGAGGGCAACTTCACTTTTGTGGACTTTCAGGTAAAGCTTGTAATTACCTAATGTCAGGTTAGAAAAAAAAACACTCATAGGAATTACCCAGGAGTTGGACTCCTCAGAGGGAAAAAATATTGATGAATAAATTTCAGAAATGAGGGACAAATGTAATTCACACTTTTTAAAGTATCATCAAAGAAATGAATAAATAAATATGAATATGTGGTGGCTTTGTTGGACAAAGGATAACACTAAATTTAGATATTTTTAGGGGAATTTTGGCTTGACATTCTTAATCAGAAAATAAAAATATATTAAATTCCAAATCACACTCAGGGTTAAACCCATGATTATGAAAATGATCCTCATGTAATCACCTCAGATTCCTAGAGATATACTGTTTATTTCTTCCTTCATGATCTTTTCTTCCACTGTGAGGGTAACCACTTACCTGACTGAAAATACAGAATCATACCATGTATATTTCCAAATTTAATATATAAAGTTCAATTTGAACCATTTTCAAAATACCTATGTCCCATTTGAGATGCCCCTGTCTGTAGTGCCCTTGTGAACTATCGTGTTCCAATTCATTACAGCCAGATTAAACATGTGTTCTTCTTTAAAAAAGCTTTTCATTCTGCCACAAAAACCAGTAGCCTCCCTTATACAAGCTGCTCCAGTAGCCTAGACAAAAAAATGTGGTGCATGGAGCAAAATCAGAGCCAACACACATGGACATGTGTCATAAGTCTAAAATAATCTTTGTTTTTTTTCTCAGCATCAAGATTAGGAGTTATTGGTCACTGAAACCTAACATAGTCATAGCTGACTAACACAGTATTAAATAGTTTTCCTTGGCTTCTGAACCAACTTATACACACACACCAGTAATACATAAGGAGTTCCTTTGTGACACATCCTGAACAAATTTTGCATTTCCAGATTTTTTTTTGAAAACTATTGAATGAGTAATACTTTTTATTTTCCTTCAGTGTGAGTGTTGCAGAAATAATGTTAGCTATAAAAGCGATATTTGTGCTTCTTCAAAATCCTTTTCTTGGTCTTAAAGGTGACATTTACTTTCGTTTCATCTATGGTGTGGATTTCTATGCTTTTGTGTTGCATCTAGAATAAAATTTGATCTTAGTGCAATCAAATTCACAAAAGTTTCCATTTTTATATTTTATATAGTTTTTCCTCCTCTTCCTCCTTCACCTACTCTTCTTTCATATATGTAATTCTTCCCCACTTGAAATTCTGGAGATATCTTCCAAAATATTATAATCTTTTCACATTTCATTATTTAATCCACTTAAAGATATTTTAGGCAGGTTTGGAAATATGAAAACAATTTGATTTTTCAAATATTTCACCCAGTAATTCTGGCACAATTTAGTAAAATATACATATAATTCCTACACTTAATAGAGGTACAACTCTAATTAATTTAGTATTCTAATATGTATCCTTTATTTTATCACACTGTTTATATTTTACTTCTGTCCCCATGGCACAATTTTTAATTATTATTTTATAACAAGACTTGATGTGTGTTAAAGAAAATCATATACTTTCTTTTCCTTAGAATTGTTTAGATTATTTGTTTTTATATGAATATTTAGAGCATATATATCATATACTAAAGAAATGATAAACTGAGATATGTAAACTGAGATCATTTTATAAATTAATTTAATTTTCATATTTATAATATTGAGTCTTCCAAAGCATAAATGTAGTCAATTTCTTCATTAAACAATAGGCAAGAGAGAGAAATTAGCTATCAGAATTGTAAGAAGAAGACCATGCCTTTATAGCGGTACCTAAGCAAGTACCTATGCTTTTTATATAATTTCATGGTACTGGATACTGCTACCCTGGAAGAAAATATTGAGTGCTTTGTGTTAGAGAAGCATTCTTTGTAAATTGCTCTTTTGCATTCGCTCATATACTTGTGTATGCTGAAAGTAATAAAGTGATTAGAAGTAAAAGACAGCTATGGAATTGAAGACTTTACATGGATATAGCACAGAGAACTGTATTAATGTTGGAATACTTAAGATTTGTTTGCCACATTCAAAAAGGGCCATATAAAAACTCTGCCCATTAACACAACATAATTTGTAAGTTTTAGATTTTTCTTTATCTCTATGTGAAAAGATGTATGCTGCACTTGTTTCATTCAAGCTACTGCATATAGATAAGCTGAATTCATTAATTATAAAATGGAGAAATATAGCAATAAATATATTGGATTTGCCTGCAGAACAACAGTCTTGCTAATTCTATGTGACTCATTCTAAGTAAGATACAAAAGTTAAACTCTCAAGATTGAATGAGTTTTATTTTTCTGATTCCTAAAATCTTAGCCAGCATTTTGATAACCTAAGAATATATTAACAACTTTATATCTAAGGAGAGTGTGTGTTTATCATTTATTGTCTTTAATTCTGTATTTCTGTGAGATATTTGGTTTGTTTCTTTGGCTGGGCCATCTCTTCTTGTTTCCTAGTAGGGCTTGTAATTTTTTGCTGATATTAAGGCATCTGAACAAGTATAAAAGCATAGGTACTTGCTTAGGTATCGCTATAAAGGCATAGTCTTCTTACAATGCAATAATGAGGGTTTTTTTTTTTTGCTCTAAATCATCACCATTTTCCAAGACAATTAGAATTTAGAAAGCCTATTCAAGCAGAATATGTGAGAATGAGAGGAGAGGAATGTTCTTGTTTGTCTGTTTTTTATTTATCATTATTATTGAAATAATGAAAATGCTCTAATAATGATTGAAGTGATGAACACACAACTATGCAATTATAGCAAATACCACTGATTGTACACTTTGGATGAATTGTATGTTTATTAATATGTATCAATTAAATCAAACTGTTAAAAAAGAATACATAAATTGCACAAATATAGAATTGAGAAAGAAAAACTGTAATACAGAGATTTCTAACTTACTGTTACATGTTAAAAAGATACATACAGACAAGAACACTTTAGATATTTTATAGAGAAATACGTAAATTAAAACATATCAAATATAATTTAAACTTCTTCTAATTGTATTTTCAAATTTCCTTTTTTTTTTAAAAACAAAGAAAGTCTGGCTTGAGATCTTAAAATATCTGTGGAATATTCTGCCCAGAGCAGTGTTAACCTCTCTGTTCCACAGACTATAGATAAGGGAATTTACAAGTGGGGTCACCATGGAGTAGAACATCCTGTGAGCACATTGTTAGAGATGCTTCATCTGCAATGGGGCCTAAGACAGCAAAAATTACAGAAATTGTAAATACGAATAGAATTGTCAACTGTGGAGTGCAGGTGGATAAGGCTTTGCTATGGGCTTCCACAGAATTCATCCTAAGCACCACTGAAAATAGATTATTATATGACATAAGCAATAAGGCAAAATATAATAAGCTCAGGCTTACACTTGTAGCTATGATGACAAACTCAGAAGACTAAACGTCTGAAAATGCAATCCTCAAAATTTGTGGAATATCACAGAAATACTGATGGATCACATTTGACTCTGTGAAGGGGAGCCTGAACATGGCGCCTGTGTGGAAAGAAGAATAGACCAACCCATTTGCCCATGAGCCACCAGCTGCCTGTGTGCACAGACTTGGGGTATTGGTGAGCCCATAATGCAGATGGTAGCAAATGGCAACATAGCGATCATAGGACATCACCACAAGGAAGGCCAACTCTGTGGATCCAAAGAAAATAAACAGGAAAATCTAAGCAGCACATGCTGGGAGAGAGATCAATTTAATGCCTGTCAGAGAATTCACAATGAATTTTGGAATGGTAACTGAAATGCAACAAAAATCAATCAGGGACAAATTTCCTATAAAGAAATACATTGGAAAGTGTAGATTTGGGTCAGTTACAATAACATTCATAGTTACAAGATTCCTAAAGCTGCCAGATAAATCACTAAGACCTTGCACAACTTGTAGCTCCCACAAGCTTGAAATATCCATGAGGATGAATTCTGTGAAGGTGGTGAAATTGCTCACGTGTACTTATATGCTGCAGTCTTCCTGGGAGTCAAAAGTATAAAATTATAAGATAATGTTAAAAAGCAAAATGAAGTCAACCCACAATATCAACAAGTAATATTCAAACATTGGCATTAAGTTAAGTGTTCTAACTTGGAAATCAGGACACAGGAAATCAAATCATTACAGTCTTTAAAAATCAAAAAGTGCACAAATTCTTTTTTCCATTTTATATCCCAACTTCTGAGAAAACATTCACCAGATGACTAAAGCTAAGCAAATATAAATATTTGCTCTGAGATTTAAGGTTGAACAATCTTTCAATCATTGAGCAACATTTACCGTATTACTTAAAATACATGTTAAAACAAAACCTGAACACATTCAGTGATTATTTTTTTATTTTGTACAATATCAAAAATTAAAGCAGACATACCCTGTGAGAAAGTTCCTTTATGGACCAGAGATTTTTAACACTACCCAGCTGTAACTGAATTTCTTCATATCCCAGGGAACTAGGGTGGCTTCTGATAGCTCTCCCTCTATAACAAAATGACCTAGAAATTGTTTCTGCAACAAAGTCAATAAATAGTTCTAAAGAGCTTCTGAGATTTTATTACAAATCAGAGAAATGGTTATTCCTCATCATTCTTTAATTTTAGTTGATTTATAAGAAGTGTAGATGAGTTCTTTTATTCTTCCTTTGTTAACATCATCCATAAAATTATATACCATTAAATTGGAGTGTGTTTCTATAGTTCACCTGTTTACACTCTAGTTAACTTTCTCACCTGCACACAGAACCTTATAAAAGCATTCAAACTGACAATACTCCTACGGAAAACATCCTTCATCATCTGCCATGAATTCTAATATTTAATGAAAGACTTACATTCTGCCATATACTCTCCCCTAAATACTTGTCTAGGTTGTAGAAATTTTCTCAACCATTAATATGATAAGTGTAATATATTTAATTTTGCTTGTCTTGTAGCACTTCAGACCATAAAAAAATCTTATTTCAATATTGTATGTTTTTAATATTTTTTGTATTTTTAAAAAGAAGATTTAGATTATATATAGGTTACATAAAAAATATAGGGGATTCCCATATACCCTACCCTTACCCTTCCTACACTTTCCCACATTAACATCTTTCATTCCTGTGGGACATTTGTTACAATTGATGAACATATATTGAAACATTGCTACTAACCATGGACTATAGTTTACATTACAATTTACACTTTGCACTGCACAATTTTATAGGTTTTGGCAAAAAGTATAATGGCCTGTACCCGTCATTGCAATGTCATGCAGGACATCAATATTACATTTTAATATTAAAACTAGTTATGTTGAGGAATTTTAGTTGTATTTTATTTTCATTTGTGGGCAACCTAGAATTAAGGAATTATAATTATTCGTGTTTAGAATTTGTATTTTATTAATATTTTATGTATATAACATTCCCTTGTCCTTACAATACATTTTAGAATTTTAGAAGATGTTTTAATATATAGCAATAAGAATGTTGACTTACTTACGTTTTTTACAGATAAATTTGTAATGCATTGCAAAATATTTTCTGCAGATTTTTTTCTATAATATTTTTCCTATTATATGTGGTTTCTTCTAAGAGTCTCAATTTCTAAACTCCAGAAATTGTGTTAAGCAGATAATTTATTAAATACCAAAATATTACTCAGTGATTCCTCTGGTAAAGTTAACCTATGGTGCATGTTACTGAATTAACCTAAACTTACATCTGCTGCTTTGTTTTTTCAACTTTATTTTCTATTTATTTATCTGAATAATGCATTAGCAATTGATTATTAATGTCTACTTCTTATCTTCCATCTCATCATATTGCATCTTCCTTCTCAGTCTATAGAAATTCTCTAGTTTAATTATGATAAATTTTCAACATATCTTCTCCTTCAAAATGCACCTTAATTGCCAAATGAATAGACATGGCCTATAGAGAGAGTTCAGGATTTTCCCCCTATTCTTTATCATCTCATGGATTTTTAGAAAGTATTTACTTCACAATTCTAAAACATACAGGGTGGGATTGCTAATTCCTTGCCAATTTTTAAAAAAGATGATATATAGTAATGTATTCAAATTATCATGAAAGAACATGTCTGTGCCATAATATCCAGCAAATAAATATAAGAAACTGCTATTGTAAAAACTACACTGGAAATCCTGGCATTTACATTGATGCTTTAATGATGATATTTTTACATTGTTATAGTTCCATGAAATTCCATCTTAAATCCCTTTTTTGGGGGGGGCCTGTAAATTCCTAGCTCTCCTTTTGAATCTAGTTTAACACATAGCTCATTCTTGTTGCTTTCACTAGTTCAATTTCAAAGGCATTTTTGTGTCAATATATTTCCAGTCTTTTGACTCAAACTGTATATTCACAGACAGATCTTCAGGTACCATATTATAAAATAACATAAAGTAAACAATTTAATAAAAGAAAATCAACCTACCTTATGAGCAAAAATTTATCATATGGGGAAGAAATAATTAAGTGTACAAATGCTGTGAGACATAGCAGTGCTTTGTCAGAGAATTATCTATTAGTAATATAAAATTAACTAATTAAATAAAACATAAAAATATACCTGAAAAATGAGAGATTATCTTCCCTAAAAAGAATATACCTTTGAAATATTTAATTTGTTGATAAAATCTATGATCCTGTCTCTGCCTTCACTGAATAAATTTCACTGAGTCCCTTCTTGGTTAGATGCATTTTTATAAAACATTCTGCTTCTGGATTCTTTATGAAGATGATTTTTTCTTCAGTATGGGCACGTATATGTCATAGCTCCTATGAGCCCTTGTTAACTGTTGATTTCAACCTCAAGAGAAGAAACTTTCCTTTAACTTCTACTTGGTAAAGATTCCTTCCTTATACCCTTGAGATAAATTAAATTTGTAGTAGTATTTTTTTAAATAAAGTTAATAAATATTTTTTTAAACTTAAGAAAATAATTATTTATTAATGTTTCCCAATTCACAGGAGAGTCAATATATTTTCAATTTTGTACAAGATATATCCATATAGAAAAGACATAAAATATTGTTAACCATAACAAAAGAAGTTTTCTAAAGATTTTGTAACAACATTAAGGCTTTAAGGAAAACCATACACAGATTAAAAATAATTCAAAAAATAAAAACCAATATTGAACCACAGCTACTACATTTAAAGAAAAGGAAACATTCAAGAACTGGTTTTAAAAATAAAATATATTTTTAAAAATAAAAATAAAAATAAATTTTGTGGCACAGAGTGGACTCTTCCTCACCATATGTGTTTTGAGCAAATCCTCACACATGGAATGTGGCCACTAATGTTATTATATTTGGAATGAAAATTATTTCTCCTCAGAAGAATTTTTTAAGGAAGAAGACAATTGTTATTGTCCTGAATCTTTTTTATTAATGACTATCAATTTGGAGAGAAGCATAATGTGTGAGAGGCTAAGAAACTGTGGAAAACCTTGGAAATGAAGGCTCAAAAACAGATGCGTCTTTCTTAGTAGCTCTCCAGTTTAACAGTTACGAAAGACAGGCTGAAGTTTGGTGACTAGTGAATAGAAGTCAAATCTATAGAAACAGAAATACCCCTTTATATTTTGACACCCTTGTAATTTCTGGATTACTAGTACTCAATTGGATTCTTTTATTGGCTTTTTATTCAAACTGTTGCAGTGTGTTCTAGTTTGAAGAAGTTTCAACTGGAAAATACTGTTCACAGAGTCATGAGATTTTCCAAATACTGTATATTTCATTATATATTTCCAAAATAATTCACCTTTATTAAAATTTTAAGGGACAAAGGCAGTCATATATTTGTTACACTACAGCTTTAATTTTTGTATTGCTAACAAATGATATTTCAGTTTTAATTAAAATTTTTGCATGTAGCTGTGTTTTGTTACTTATTAATCAAAAGTGTCTTTAGTTACAAAGTAGGTTCCAGTTTTTCACTCCCTCGCAAGTTTGTGTTTTCCACTCCCTAGCATTTTCCTGTCTCTCACTCCCTAACACGTGCCTGTTTTTCTTCTCCCGATAATAAAAGCATACACTGAATGGAGAAGCCTGAGACAAAGGACACATTAAGGAGCACAATCAAGGTAAAAACAGCGGCTATGGGTTCACCCTTTCTCCCCCTCCCCTGATGCCCACTTTGCAGACCCTAGTTTTCAGGTGGCCTTAGTCAACAGCATCCCTGTCTCTACATCCTTTGCCTAGTTCTAATAAAAAACCTTGCCTTCTTTGTCAGAGAAGCAGTTTTGAAACCTGCTGTCATGACCTCTGCTGACTTCTTAAACATTTTCCCTTTTGTAATCAAGTGTTGGTGTGGATATCAGTTCTTTATCCTGGGCAAGGAGGCAGAGAAATCCCGGGGTTCTTCTTCAATATCAGCATCAATCTTATTAAGGTCGTTAACTTTGGGGAAACTTGCACACTCATGTCAAGGACACAAGTTCTCTAAAATTAAAACTCATTGAAAACTCAAATTTTATGTTTAGTAATTATTTTTGCT